>ML796820.1:14288-37051 GCA_009831015.1 Picea engelmannii
TAGCCTAAGGTAGGCTAGGTAGGCTAGGATAGAATAAGTGAGAGTGGGATTAGCTAGGCTAGTTTAAGGTAGGCTAGAGTTGCCTAAGGTAGGCTAGAGTAGGCTAGGATAGAATATGTTAGGTTAAGGTAGGGTAGGCTAAAGTAGGCTAGGCTAGTTTAAGGTAGACTAGGCTAGGTTAATGTAGGCTAGGTGAGGTTAGGCTAGACTAGGTTAGTCTACGATAGGTTAGGTTAGAATAAAGTAGGCTAGGGTAGAGTAGGATGAGCTAGGATAAAGTAGGATGGGATAGGCTAAAGTAGGTTGGGCTAGGCTATATTAGGCTAGGATAGGCTAGGATATAGTAGGTTAGGGTACACTAGAGTAGGCTAGGCTAGGTTAGGATAGTGTAGGATAGGATGGGCTAGGATAGGGTAGGATATGATAGGCTAGAGTATCTTAAGCTTGATTAGGTTAAGGTAGGGTAGGCTAGTTTAAGGTAGTTTGGGATAGGTTAAGGTAGGCCATGCTATAGTAGGCTAGGCTATATTAAGTTAGGGTAGGAAAGAGTAGGCTAGGCTAAGTTAAGGTCTGGTAGGCTAGGCTAAGGTAGGCAAGGCTAGGGTAGGCTATGCTAAGGTAGGATAGGATGCAGTAGGTAATGCTAAGATAAGGTAGGTTAGGCTAGGCTAGGATATAGTAGCCTAGGCTAGGCTAAGATAAGATAGGCAAGGTTGTGATAGGTAAAGGTAGGGTATGCTAGATTGAGCTAGGATAAGTTAGAGTATGTCAGGTTAAGCTACATTAGTCTAAGTTAGGATAGGGTAGGGTAAGTTAAGATAACATAGGTTAGCATAGGTTAAGGTAGGTTAGGCTAGACTGAGCTAGGCTAAGTTAGAGTATGTTAGGTTAATCTACATTAGTCTGTGTTAGGATAGGGTATGATAAGCTAAGATAGTTTGGCATAGGCTAGGATAGGCTTGGCTAGGCAAGGTTAGGCTAGGGTAGGGTAGGGTAGGGTAGGCTAGAGTAGGTTAGGGTAGGCTAGAGTAGGCCAGGCTAGGGTAGGCTAGAGTAGATCAGGCTAGGCTAAGGGTAGGCTAGTCTAGGTTAGGCTGTGCTAGGCCAGGTTAGGATAGGCTAGGCTAAGGGTAGATTAGGTGGCACAACTTGAAGAGGTAATCCAATAGCTAAAACAATGTAGAGAGGACTTGGAGCTTTGCATTGTGCCTGAGACCCCTCAGGATGTAAGACACCTAAGGGAAGCAACTTCCTGCAGCTTAGTCAACAGATTAAAAGCTTTTGAATTAGAGTGAAATAAGAAAAGTAACCACAATGCCTAGACATATGAAACCCTCACAGAGAACCTGGAGTTACAGATATTGGAGTCGCAGCTACAGGAAGGGAAGCACCACGTAGACATACTTCAGGTGTAGTTGAAGGCCCTATCGATCGTAGACCAAATGAATAGGTCTCACGAGTAGATCGTATCCCAACAACAGATCCATACAATCCAATGCAAAGTGATGGAAAAACTCAATGATTCCAACCAGTACAAACTAAGGCATGCTTGTTGTTTATAGAGGTCGAGAGCCAAGGAGCAGAGCTAGAGAAGCTTGTCATTGTAGTATAACAATGCCTAGAAGGGCCAGTGAATGACGTAGTGATCTAGGATTTCATCGAACAAGAGGCTACAATAACACAACAAGTCGAAGAAGCTCGAGCCAAGCTCGAGGTGTTCAAGAAAAAACTGATCAGATCAGAGTGAATCGGGACATGTCACAAGTGAGTGGTGGGGGCTTGTTGGCCCTTGACCATTTTTTGGTAGTTTCTTGGTCATGTTGACCTATTTTGGGAATTCGATAGCCTACCAAAGGAGGAGCGCAAGATGAGGAAGAGATCATGGGATCTTGACCCCCTTTTGAGCCCCTTTTTGGGTTTTAGGGAATATGTAACAGTAATGGGATGTCGACCCATGGGTTTACCCATCTTTAGTCCTATTTTGTAAAGTATAACTAGATGTGTAGGCGAGGTAGGAATATCTCAGTGTACTAAGTGATAAATGAACGGCTAAGTTCTAGTATAGATTGTAAGGGATTTGTGCATTCTGTTTAAGACTTGCAGAGTTGAGTGCAAGTCCTTATGCGAGACTGTAGAGGGATTTGTGTTGTAACGCAAGGAAGAAGGATCTAGTGAGTTGTGCATATATTCTATCCTATGCAAACTAAGGTTTTTGAAGGCTTTGTTTTTGTAACTGGTTGACTAGAGACAATAAAGAAGAAGAGTTGGTTGATGTAGCCCTAGGGTGGGGGTGAACCATGTAAACACTCTGTTGTGTGCTTTGTGCTTTGTCTTGATGTATTCACATGTTATTTGATAAGTGATTTGATATGTTTAGATAGATCTACTTCTTATTTTTGCTTATGATATGTGAGAATATTATTTTTGATCAAGATAGTCATGCCTAATGCTTGATATGTTCATTCTGATCCATTTATATGCTAAGTGCTTAGATAGAATAGATTAGTGTGAATGTTGCAAAGCTCTGTTTTATCAGTGAAGTGAATAGTGATTACATATCGAGGGACCGATGGTGATAAGAGATGTATTAATTGTTATAATTATAGATCTGTGTGCTAGTTAAGGTTGAAGACAACTGAGTCTTGCAACCACCCTTGCCTCTACGTCGGGTGAGACTTCATCTGCTTCATAGGTGTTGCTGAAAGGGCTGGTAGTTAGGGCTTTGTTTGTGTGTTGTTTTAGCGTTGAAACCTGGGTCTGCCCCTGTGAAAACATGAAATAAATCACTTATTGAATTAAATAACAACTAAGTAATCAACTAAACAGGCAGTGAAATCATAAATAAGGAAACCAAAAATGTTGCACACACGAAAAAACTATTTTTGGGTATAAACCCCTAGAAACAAAACCCCAAGGGGAAAACCAATACTAAGATTCTTTAATTATTATCAAATCAAGTCTCTTGTTATAGGGATAGTGGCCCATTAAGAGAAACAAAAATACAAACAAACACGACACAATCTGTTTCATTGTAGGACGCTTCAATAACATGATTTTCAAGGAGTACACTCCTTCCCTTTATCACTCTTGCGTATACATTCTTTTCTCCATTGGACCCCACACAAATGTATGTAAATATTTTATGACAAATTTTGTATGGCGCTACACTTTCCTCTAGATTTTTTCATCTTAAACCCACATGTGGTTTCCTCTGCTCTCTGTTCTCCTTCGCCTGTATGATCTCTAGATGGAATTCCTTCTCCACCTGTCCAAGATATTGAATCACAATCCTTCATGATCACAATTCTTGTTCTCATCCTGGTTTGAGGGAATGAAATATATCTCATCCTTTGAGTCTAAGGAGTGGTATGTACTTAAACTATTCATATCATATGGCCTTATAGGGGTGGGTTCCCCTATCCATTTACTGCAGGTGTGATCTCTAGTTTAGTCATGTTTATGGATTTTCTCTATGTGGGTGGTCGGTGTAAAATATTCTTATCGAGCCTCTAAGACATAGGTTATCTCCCCTAGTTTACTTGGAGACGACCGCTCATTTTTTTCCATCTCCATTCGATGGCGAGAACCCACTACTTTCTCCTCTTTGGATGTGTAAGGATTCATGAATTCCACTTACCCCATGGGAAAAATGTCTTAGTCCACTGGGATTCATTCCTTCCTTTTATCAGTCAGATCTATCCTTTCATTCGACAACGTGTTGCAACGCATTTCTCTCTAAGTTCACATTTTTCTATAGTCTATGGTGCATTGGATGAAAGGCTTTGTTAGTTTTTTGGTGGCTATTGGAGTCATTTTGTACCTCATTTATTTCTTCACAAAAATTTATTTCTTCATAACAATTTATTTTTTCATAGAAAGACTCATTCCAACTAAAGTATTTCTTACAAATGAAAAATCCATACTATAGAAATTAAAAATAACATATCATTTAAATCTCACACAACTCCAAGAATTTCATGTATCCAATGATTATAACAAATAAGGTTCAGAGCTTTTGATACTCGCATAATTTTTTTTATATTTTATTCTTTAATATTGGTCATACATGTAATGCATGTTTCAACAAAGGAGTGTTAAATCCAACACCAAATCGCATGGCATTAGTTATACAATTCATCTCTAAAAACAAATAATTATAGAAAAAAATGTTATTAATAATTTTCGAGAAAAGAACAATGGTAATTATTGTGAAGTATACTAGATAAAAGTCACCATTGGGAAAAAGTCTTTGACTATTATTGTTTCCCTTATCTTATCTCTTCAATATGGAGATCTATTTTTAAATATCAATTAATCAAATTTATTCAACTAGTTTCTCAAGTTTTTACCGTCACTTTCCTCATGGCTTGAACTAGACTCCAATTCTCCTTCCCTTGGGTTTCTATGTTCCTATATACAAAAAATTACAATTAATATACAAATGAGTCTCAAGATTATAGTTCCAAGTGGTTGTCTAAGTAATTATGTATTTTTGTTATGAATTCTATACATGATCATTGTAATATGATAACTATTAAATCCAACTAAATTCTTACAAATTTACTTGAAGATTTCATTGTAGAAGTAAATTCATTTTCATCATCAATGTAGAACATCACAACCAAGTTGCAATAAAATTGACATGGAATTGTAGTGAAGGATCCAAAGAATTAGTTGTAATTCTGATGATTTTGTTATTGATGTTCCTAATGCTTAGAGGATTTTTGAATACCACAAAACTTGATATCAATGTAAAGAATTTATATTGAATTATCATAGGAAAAATTACCTTTGATGTTGTAATTCATAAAAATTCTCTTATACCAATTGAGGGAAATTATGTAAAATTGAAACAAACCAACGATCTGAATTTGTTTACACAATATAAACATTATACCAATTGAAAACATAAATTACTGTCACCGAAAGACCGACCAAGGCCAAAACATTGTAGCTATTGTATGAGAAACTCTTGTCATGTGGTTCTACATGCTAAGATTGTCAAAGAAAAATCGTATTAATCTTTCAATACTTATTGGTCAACTCATTGATATTAGCATTCAACATATGACCTTAAATGTTTATCTCCTCCAAAAGGGATTATTACATAATTAATGATAGAAATATTTTCTCCAAAAGGAATTCAAGATAAAAAAAAAAAAATGAAAGACAATCATGACCCTATCTATTACAATTTGTTTAAAAAAAATACCTCATGGAAATTGGTATGATTAAACCAAGTAACTTAAAACTAGATTGGCTTAGTGGCCATAAATGTACATCATTTATAGTAGAATGGATTTTATTATAAGGATATATCTTTTTGGTATTATCCATCAACTACACAATGAAAATAACTATGAAAATGTGCATAACAACCATTAGTATAAAAACCTAAAGAACTATCATAAAAACATTGATGATAAATTCGAAATAATGTAAGTACAAAAGCATTAAACAATTCAAACACTTAAATCAACTAAAGCATAAATTTTACAATGTTTTAATATTAAATGAATATGAAGCTATTGTAATCAATTGATGGATATTTATTGGATACAAACCCATTGCAATCATTGCAAATTATTTGCAAGAGATGTAGATTTGGAGAAATTGGGGTTTCTATTAGACTAGACAAAATAACGAAACCACTAACCCAAATACATTTTCTAGTTGTGACACAACACATGGTATAAAATTCACAGCTACAATAGAAAATATGTTGATGTATTGAGAAAACGAACTTTTAATCTATCTTATAAAGAGCATATTTATAGAGAAGAGAATTTTTGGATCACACCTTAAATTTTGGAAGAGGTTTAAAACTTTACAATTGAAAAAAAATTAGCAATGAATATCTTGAACTTAAGCTGGTTGTAGGAAATGTGACTATTGTAATGTGTATCGAAGATCACTCAAAATATTTTTTTGATATTATAAATATTATAGATACAAGTTATCAAAATATAGGATTGTATAAATGATGTTGGAAGAGAAATAACAATTTCGAGGCTCATTGAAGCTTTAGACTCTATAACCCCCGTATGGGGTCTTAGTGCGAGACATATGGCAAGAAGCGGGAGAAAGGTCATTCCAGCAAGGCAAGGAGCCATGTATTGGGCTCGCTCCAAATACTGCTACCTCAAACTTTCATTTATGAGATTTTACGTCGCTGCAGCACCATTAACGCTGGGGTGCCTGACTCTCATTACCAACTTTACTATGGCTCCTCCGTCTGCAAGTGATTTTCATCCTCACTCATGACCTGATCCCCTCCTCCCTCCACTGCCGAAGCATAGTTTATCCTAGTCTTTCATGGTGTTCACAACCCTTGGCCCTCTCCAGGATATTCACATTTTCCTGGGGCACTCAGCTCAATTCTGCCTTCAACCTGAGCACATTATTCCATGCCAAAGAGGAAGGCCACAAATAGGTTCTCCATGGAATCCTCATTGGCCCCATACCTGTACTTCTCCCCCTGGTTCACCCTCCACATTCTCCTCGCCGCCTCTACAACCCGAGATGTAACCTCTCACCTCCTCCACCCTGCCTGCCTCCTGGTTCGAATGCCTAGTCATCACTGATAGTTTGTTGGGCTCTCTTTCACAATTTCCTGCCATCCCACCGAATTCCAGAACCGGTGAACCTTCTTTTGCACCAACAGTTTGATCCTCCCAGCCACCCTTGGGGGTGCCACGCCTTCTTCAAAGTGCCTGACATAGTGCATACTCGTCTACCGACTTCATCCCTGATTCGTAGTTGAAAGATAGTTTAGCCATTCTCTATGGACTGGTCTTCGAGCTCCGTCAGGGAATGGAGGACCTCCAATTCCGACTGCAGCTTATGGATGGGAAGACCTAGACCCTCCTTCAGATCCTATCCACCTTCTAGGATGCTTTCTCCTCTACTCCATAAGGCACAACATCAGCAGAGGCACCCCATGCGGAGGGTGACGATAGTAATTATCAGATGCAACATTCAACAGGGGTCATTGTGGCGTAGGTCACGCACGAGGACACGGAGGCTACGACAGCTATAGGCCTTCATGCATACAGTGTGCCCAGAGACACCTTGGCAACTTCCAACCTGGACGAGAGAAACATGGACGCTAGCATGAATTTGGAAGGAAAAGGGACACCCATCGAAGAGGAACCTTGGTACGCGGCCTATAAAGCCACCTGGCCAGGTTACTCACCAAGTGTTTGACACCACAGGGGTTTTGTTCTCTTTACTAGTTTATTTTCTTAGATATAGCTTATTCAGCTTAGTACTGTTTTCTAAGACTGTCAGACTATAAACTGCTAGACTTACCTGGCTGCCTGAACTGGTTTCCCCTCTATTGGGGCAGTTCAGTAACTACAACATGATTGTTTTCAAGTTTTTGTACCTCTGGTCTATTTTTTTGAAGGCCTTTTATATATAAAATCTCTTACTTACAAAAAAAATAATCTTTAGACTCTACAAGAAAGAAAGAGGATCAGAATTGGTGTTTCATGCTGAGACAAGGTTGTTTTAACATACATAAATTAAATGCTCAATTGAATTTCAAGTCACTTGAAAAGAAATGTTCCACTATATTCATTATAATTCTATCAAATTCTAATTGTAACCTAATTATGGCCCAAAAATATAATTTAATTACACGCAACCATTCTATAGGAATGCATGCATTGGTCAAAATTATTTTAATTGAAAGAATAAGATCCATGTTAACCATACGAAATACCTCATTAATAAACCTATGGATTTATGGTCATTATTACTGATAGTATGTCTTCTATGCTAGCTTGAAAAAACCTCAAATCTTTATTTCACTACCAACATAACATTGATACTAATTATGTAACTATTACATAAATCATCACAAAAAAACAAAAAATGCAATTAATATAAACTAATACCAATATAAAAGAATGTACAAATAAAAAAGTGATGTACTCAGTAAACATATCTCAATTGCTAAGGGATCCAACCTGATCAATGTAGAACATTGTATTGATATCCCCATCACTTAGAGCGAGACTTATGTTCTCACAAAGGTTAAATGTCACAATTTTAAAACATTATAATACATAAGACAAAAGCATAGATAATGGTAGAGTAATCATATACCATATTAATATCTCACTATTGGACTTAAACTAAACAAAACCTAGACCATAACCTGCCATGTATATGTGCCTCAAGCACCTCCTTGACCTGTATTCTCAGTATGTTAAACCAAACTCTAGATGAAAAATCTAAATTCCATTGATGTAATCTAATTTGGTAATGAGTGCCAACATGAAGATCTGGAACATTATATCAAGAAGATGTGAATCGATGAAGATGTGCATCAAAATTGGACAAAACGTAATCCGAATGCTAAACATATTGTTTTAATAGGTGAATTTTTTCCATCCTACATCATCCAACTCCATATGATCATTTTTTTTTTTATGTTAAAAAGAGATTGGATGCTTTATATTATATGATAAAAAAGATATACATATGTCCTTGGGATGCGAGTTGTTCCTCCAAAAAGAGGAAACCAGAACACTTGGCATTACTGGATAACCATTTCAAGAAGAGGCAGACCTCCAACTTCCCTACCGAGAGGAAGCCAAGATAAGTGGTGGTCTGTAATTTGCAGAATTGTCCATGACAACTGAAACTGAAAAATAAGCTAAACATAAAAGAAGAATTTTAACAGACATAACCCCCAACCGGATTTGAGCAACTAACCAAAACCAGAAGGAAAATATAGCCACTCTATTACCCGCTGAGGTCTTGATTGTCAAGGTCTTCACTAGGCATCTTGTTTGGATCTGGAAAGGAATAGAGTATCATGCATGTCAGACATATTCGATTTTCTAGCACATTGGAGAAAGCCTCATAGACAATGTCTATGCATTGGCTCATGAGTGTGCCACAGTCGGCCTAGTCTTCCATTAGGCGCCTCAATTCAATCACCAAATTGAGTTCTTCTGAGTGGAAGAGGGGTGAAGGGACACGCCACTGATCCTACGGTGTTTAAATAGGAGGTGGCGTGAGGAACTCACCACCCTCCTTCGACGTGCACCCATCCTCTGCCTCATTTTCTATAGCCCACGTTCCATCCTTCGTGTCCTCCTGGTGTCCTATTGTCGCACTTTTCTCCTTAACCCCACCCTCTGGTCCCGTCCCTGTGCTCTTGAGTTCGTGCTCTGAGACTTTGAGTGGAGAGACACCCTCCGAGAGTATGTTATTCTGGTCCATTTGGAGGCACTCATCCACGATTTCCTCCTCAATGTAAAAAATGGGGAAATGATCCATTGGTGAGGCCACGGTGCTTACGCTATGGTAAACCATTGTACCTACTCGAGTTTCATCCCCAAGGAGGCTACTTGGAGGCTGCCAATTTTCTTCCACCATGAAGAGCACATCCTTCAGAGGGAGTTGGGTGGCCTCTTCCGAGATGACATCCTCCACAAAACCTGTTGGAGGTGACCATGCCATCTTTTTTTTTTCATCTCTGTGAGAAAGTTGAGATCTCTTGGTGCGAGTAATTGAGAGTGAAGTCTCAAGCTTTTTCAGCCATTTCTACCTTGCAATCATGGTGTACCAGGATAGGCCATTACATGGCTTTCCATGCTCCTGGGGCATTGAGAGGAAGTAGATAATGGAGAAATTATAGTAGATGCATCAATGGTCACTCTTGTTGGCAACGTAAGTCACTCCTGGATTGCTAGCAGGAGCAGAGCCCGACGCCCATCAGTTTTATGTCATGGTTGTTAGTGGATGGGTGATCAAATGGAGGGAAACTCAAAACAATAGCGTTCCAACTCTGAAACCAGGCCAGGTATGCATGAGCAAGTGAGTTCTTGCGTAAATTTCAGACAGTGAGTTGTAGTAAAGGGTGAATAGGTGGAAGACTTATACAAGAGAAAAGCAGAGGTCTATTATAAACAACAGGTTTCTAACAGACCGAGGAAGAAGACGTCCAAATGCAATATCATCTTACATTCAAACGTGAAAACCAGAGAATGCAGCAATGCAACAATAAATCTTTTATCATATCATAACTGCAATAATTCACATGAATCAGTCAATCACAAATCTACTTAGCATGAGATGAAAATTAGACGGAGTAAGAAGAATTGTCTGTCATAAAACAAGAAATCTCATATACAGATGCATAAGATGGAAGCTAGAATAGATGTTAAAACATTATAGTAGGGAGCTCTGCTCAACCATCGATGCTTACAAAATGGAAAAAATTCCTACATATACTCTTTCCTTCCTTTCGCCCAGTAGAGGCATCTCAGAACTTTCAATGGATGGTGTCACCTCAATCAAATCTTGCCTGCATTGCTATGTCATACGCCACCTTAATTCAACATAGCCCACGCCAGATGTAGTTGAACCCTTTGAATGTTGACCTGGCGTGTGACGGTTCTTCTAGTGAGTTGAAGACTCGATGTGGCTTTCCTAAGGGGAAAATGGTACAGGGGACCCTTTTGGGCAGATTTTAGGTTGGGACCTCCATACTCCTCAATAAATGACTGAGGAGAGGCCTCAACCACCCTCTTTTCCTGCATTCATTCCTGGCAGCTACTAGGATTTCACGTCGAATCGACGCCTGAAGAATGTAGTGCTTCCTCTCTTTGAATCTAAATTCGGTGCCTTTGGCTTCTTAGTACAACCCCTTCTACTTCCTAGGGTGACCACGGGCTGCGACCCTACACCTATCTACCAAAGTGTTGTCGGTGCTTCGGGGTTCACGGATGAGAAAGGATCAAGATATTTCTCTTTCAAAGTCAGGATGGGCGTAACGACTGCCATGCGTCCCTCCAAAATGAATGACTGAGATAGCTTTTCAGCGCTTTGAGACCCAAGTGGCCAAATGATGAACGTAAACGCTCCTCCTCCAGGCCTGTTCTCTTATGACCAGGCGCCAGAACCATGGGCCTGATCCTGAGCGCTATCGGGAATTTGAGGTTCGGGATTTCACAATGCATGAAATGAGGGGTGCCTACTCCTCGAAACCCCGATATGCGATATGCTGACAGGCTTGACACCTGCCCCAATGAGATCGGATGGTCCATATTCGTTTTGGCTCATGGCTCTTCCCGCTGCTAAACCTCGAGCAACTGGTTAGTCCTGAAATATCGATGGCCACCGATCTGCTTCTATGGATGGATCTCGGTCGCCGATGGAAAAACTTCGCCCACTCGCTTGACTTGCTGCTACAAAACGAGATTCTCTGGTGTTATACTTGGGTGCTTTCTGTGCAAACTGAAGACCTAGATATTCTTATGCCCAAGACAAGAATTATCGCTAACATTAGGCTCCATGGGGGATAGATTCATCCCTGTGATTCTCTAAGAACTCATTCTGTAGCTTCAGTGCCTTGTTGTTGGTCTATGGAGTCAAGCTCAAAACACCCGCTTCTGGAAATATAGGCCGAAAAGTAAAGCAAAGAAAACAAAGCTACATGCTCAAAGGAGCTTATTTATATACAGTCCTAAACTAATAAAATACTTTACATGGGGCTAGGTGAAAGCAGACTTCCACCATAGCCAATCAAGTAACTTCCTAAAGGGAAGATCTTTCCTTCTGTCAATGATCACAAACAATTGATGTAACCATGACAGAAGAATTGTTACACTCTTCAACTTCTTCTTACAAGCTGAAGTTGAGATGGGATATGGCAGCTCCAAAGCATAAGGGAAATACCACTCCATGTATTTGCTGAGAGGGTCATTGAATGAGTGGCCAATTCCAGGAAATTGGTGACAAACAACCTCTTCTGCTACACAATTGTTCACACACGGCCAAATAACTCTGATAAGCACAAGTGGGTGAATAACTGAAGTAGGCTCACTGATCTCAGGCAGTGGCTGCTTGTTGACTGGCTCTGGAATGAAATATGTGCTCGACTACTCTTCTGGTTCTTCCTCATCTTCTGAACAGGGAACGGTCTCTCGATCCTCCCTTTCAATCCCAAATGTAAATACATCATGGGAAATCTCGTGAAGGAATAAAAAACAATCCTTTTCCACAATGGCTTCTTCATTTAATTTTGAGACAGCAGGCTCATCGGGGGTAGATTCCAATGCATCCAAGAAATCTTCAATAATCTCTTCAAAAGAGTTGCTCAGCGCATCTGCCATGAAAACTGGAAAATCCTCTTCGTTTCCTTCAGAGTGCACAAGTGGGCGGAGGACAGATGCAGGCCGGCCAATTCCAGATGACACCTGCCCACAAATAGGCTCTAGACAGGAGATGAGTTGTCTACCTTCCTCTTTATGCTGCTCTGTGATTCCTACAAGCCTAGTAGATCTGATTTCCACCCATGGCCTTTCCTTAATTAATAAAGGAACATGCTCTATAATGTGGTCTTGGAAATCTTTCATAGAACAATACTCACCTGTGAGTATTGGTGGACTAATGTTATTAGAACATTTCAAAAAATCTGAAATGTAGGACTCCGTGCATATGGCCACAGGATCGTGGGAATTATGACAAAATCTTGGTCGCTTCAGAAGACCAGGATGTTCTTCTGCAAAAAACTTTCTACTCACAAAAGAATGTCCCTCCCCCTTATGGAAAAACCACTCTGGATCTTCTACAACTACGGATTTTACCCCAGAAGGATGATATTCAAATAAAGGAGCAATAGGTTCTAGGCCATAATGACTATTTCTTGGTTCTTGTTCCATATCTGATCCATAATTGCTATATCCTTGCTCAGATTTTGAAACAAACTGACAATCTTCTTCCTCCGGTATATGCAAATCTTCCCGCTTACGAGTCCACCTACTAGCCCTGATGTTTTCCTAAACCTCTATAGCATCCTCAAACAGATGTGTCAATGATGAGGATTTTCTTTCTCTTAGGAGGAAAACTAGCTCTAGATGTTGAGCCATGATATAGCACACCATAGCAGAAGTCTCTGTGGGTTTGATCTCTACAGGCATGCTATGATAAACACTGAAAAATATTCTGTTGAAAAAAGCCAAGGCTTCATCTTCCCCTCTCCTCAAGGCATTAAACTTAGACCAGTATTGATCAAGGGACTTGTTCTCACCCTAACCTTTTAAGAAAAAATGGTATAGTTTGGTCCAGGAACCAATAGAACTGTTCTCCATACATCTAAACCATGTTGCGGCATATCGAGACAGGGAACGTGAGAACATCCTCATGACAACATCCTCGTGAATGATCTCAAACTGATCAATAAGGGTCTCAAAGGCCTCCATATGATTTTCAACTGTAACATGACCCTCCCCAGAAAATCGAGGAAGATACTCAAAGAAATCATGAGGATAAGGGTTAAGGTGATATGGCAACCTCAAAGGTTTAAACAACCTATTTATGATTTTGACTTGAAAAGCAGTGGGTTGATCATGAGATTCAACAAGAGGCTGGGAGGGCTCAGTAGGAAAAACAGAAGGTAACAAGGCCTGAGAAGACTGTGAATTATCCTCAACCTCCTCAGGACTACAAGGGCATTCGACTCGAAGAGGAGGTGTGATACAGATCTCATATTTAAGGATAGGCAGAGGTGAAGGCACAAGATCAGTATTTACAACAAAAGAAGAGGGTATGATTTCTTCTTCCAAGGCTGAGTGGATAAGGGGAGGCTCAAGGACATCAGAATGTACAAAGCAAAGGAAAAAATTCTCTATAAATGAAGGGAAAGATAAGAATGAGTTGATAAAGAAATACAAAACTTCATGCAGTAAGCTCATAAACTGATACCTAGTCTTTCCCTTCAACATGGCCTTCCTTCTGTCAATAGAATCCCCTTCGGTGGAGTCTTTAAATGTGGAGTCGCCAGGTGAATGCTATTTATAACGAGTGTTTCCAGTCTTCGTTCATCGTCAAAGATCGAAACTGAGCTTTGTGTCTCCTAAGTGCTACCAGGTGTAGTCAGAGGCACTGCAATAGAGGAATTACTAGGTGTAATGACCTCAGAGGAGTTGCCACGTGCAAGTGCAATATTCAAAGGTTCTGATATCTGATGCACCCTCAAAATCAGAAGCTCGTTGTAGTTCTACCTAAGGAAAATCTTCAATTTCGTCCCCGGCAACGGTGCCAGAAATGTTGGCGACGAAAATCACTCCTGGATTGCTAGCAGGAGTAGAGCCCAACGACCATCAGTTTTATGTCACGATTGTTGGTATATGGGTGATCGAATGGAGGGAAACTCAAAACAATAGTGTTCCAACTCTGAAACCAAGCCAGGTATGCATGAGCAAGTGAGGTCTTCCGTAAATTTCAGACAGTGAGTTGTAATAAAGGGTGAACAGGTGGAAGATTTTTACAAGAGAAAAGAGGAGGTCTGTTATAAACAACAGGTTTCTAACATACTGAGGAAGAAGACGTCCAAATGCAATATCATCTTACATTCAAACACGAAAGCCAGAGAATGCAACAATGCAACAATAAATCTTTTATCATATCATAACTGCAATAATTCGCACGAATTAGTCAATCACGAATCCTCTTAGCATGAGATGAAAATTAGACGGAGTAAGAAGAACTGTCTTTCATAAAACAAGAAATATCATATACACATCCATAAGCTAAAAGATAGAATAGCTATTAAAACATTATAGTAGGGAGCTCTTCTCAACCATCGATGCTTACAAAATGGAAAAAATGCCTACATATACTCTTTCCTTCCTTTCGCCCAGTAGAGGCGTCTCAGAACTTTCAATGGATGGTGTCGCCTCAATCAAATCTTGCCTTCATTTCTCTATCATAAGCCACCTTAATTCGGCCAAATGAAAAACATAAAAGCTCCTCCTCTAGGCCTGTTCTCTTATGACTAGGCACCAGAACCATGGGCCCAATCCTGACCACTATCGGGAATTCAGAGTTCGGGATTTCACAATGCATGAAATGAGGGGTGCCTACTCCTCGAAGCCCCGATATGCGATATGCCGACATGATTGACACCTTCCCCAATGAGATCAGATGGTCCAGATTCTTTTTGTCTCATGGCGCTTCCCACTGCTAAACCTCGGGCAACTGGTTAGGCCTGAAATCCTAATGGCCACCGATCTGCTTCTATGGATGGATCTCGGCCGCCGATGGAAAAACTTCACCCGCTCGCTTGACTTGCTGCTACAAAATGGGATTCTCTCATGGTATGCTTGGGTGCTTTCCGTGCAAACTACAGACATGGATACTCTTATGCCCAAGACAAGAATTATCGCTAACAACTCCCAAGCTCTAGATTGTGAGCCGATCGCTGGTCAAAAAAGAAATGAGGAAGGTAGATGCAGAGGTGGATAATAAATGGAAGGTGCGATAGGAAGGCTTCCATGACCACCTCCCTAACATTGATATCAATGGCCACCTAGCTATTTGTGCGAGGGAAAATTACCATGGTTGTTGGCTTGTAGTTATGGCTAGCTCCTATTCTTAATTTTGAGGGGATGGGAGTTGGATATCCTTATTTGTGGCCTGGGAAGACCTTGTGGGACGTGGCACTTGAGTGCTATGTGTCACCCCATATGAGGTTAAGGAGTCCCTGTTGGATAAATTTTGGCATCGATCTAACAGTTCAGATCGAGGTGAAGTTTGGGCATTCCAGTGGATCTGCTCGATCATGGTGGCCACTCCTTCATTTTCCAAATATCAATGACTTTGTTTGCATCCCTTTTTACATGAGAGGGGATGATGGTGAGGCTGGGTCGTAGGAGGGAACCGAAGTCCTCCAAGAGTCCTCAGAGTCTCGAGCTGGGTGAGATTCTGAGGGGGGTTTCTCCATGAAGGATTTTGGTTATGAGTTGGATGATGATCTAGGAGTCCCCTTCCGCAATGATCTTATTGAAGTTGTGCTATGTTGTGACATTGATTCCTCTTAGGATGCTCCATGGTTTGTCTTCATTGTTAGTTTTAGAACCTAGAAAGCCTATTGTTAGGTGTATGATTTCTCCATTTGAGTTATTGAGGACTGCCTCAAAGCTCGTTGGACCCAGATTCCCTTTTGAAGTCCTGTCAAAATTAATTTTTATGAAAGCAATAGTTGGGGGGGTCCAGGTGGTTGGGTTTTTTAGGTGGATGGTGACTACTGCAGAAGTGGGGGTGTCAGCCAGACTAAGGTGTCGGTTGTGAAGGATAACATCTTTGCCTGGGCTACATTTTAATTCCTCGGTTTTCCAATGCCTTCTTTTGATCATTTCCTAAATTATCTTCTTGATTCTTTCCCAAGTTGAGGTGGGAGGTGAGGCTTTTGATTGGGAAATTATTTTATTTCTTTCCTTCCAAATCTGCCAGAGAGTGAAGCCCGAAAGTAGCTTCCATATGCGAGCGATAATGGGATTCTGATAGGTCATCGAGTCCCAATTTTCTATGGTGTCTCTAATGATATTTATGTTTCTATTGGAGCATCGCACTAGTTGATACCCCAGATCCTAGATATTTTGAATATGGTGGCAATCGTTAAAGATGTGCTCCATCTTTTCCTCCTGTTGTTGACATAAGTGGAAAATTCAGGGTCCGATGAAGCCTCTTTTTTTGAGATTTTCCCAGGTAAGGATGCGGTTTCGAATTGTGAGCCAAAGGAAGATGGAAACTTTTGGATAGAGTGTCAAGTTCCATATATTTCCCCAAATACTCTCCTTATCTTGTTCCCGATAGTTCCCCTATAGGTAGTAGGATTCTTTTATCGAGAAGTTTCTGGTTTTGTAGGGTCTCCATATGAGAATATCCGAGCCTATTCTAGTGGGGATTTTTCTTTGGTTTGTGTAGGCTTTCTTTGCCTAGAGATTCGTTTTACTTGGGAGATGTAGTTCCGAATGATCCGTCTTCCAGGTGCACCATGGAAGGTTCCTGTCAGGTATTCTCCAAATATTGTTAACCCATCTGAATGAGTCAGGTGGAAGTGCATGCTAAAAGGGGTTAAGTTCATCTAGATCAACCAGAGGGGTTTGCTGCTTCCATGAGTCCTACCAAAATAATGCACTTTCCCCATCAATGATCTCCCAGAAAGCATGTTTTTGAACTATATGTTTGTTGAGCCATGCAATATTCCCAATGTTGGATCCATGAATCTGATCATTGAATCTAATTATTTGATCGGCGCGTGTGGCCTTGACATACTTTTGCTTCCATATTTGCGCCCATATTTTTGTAGGGTGCTTAAGACATCGCCACCAAAGTTTGGCTACCATGACTTGGTTGAGATTTCCTAGGTAGCAAAGCCCTAATCCGCCAAGGGTTTTTCTCTTGCAAATCTTATCCCAGCCCACTAAAGCCAACTTTTTTTCGGGTTGGCATCCATGCCATAGGAAGTTTCATTTTATGTTCCTGATGGTGCGAATGATCGGCTTAGGTGATGCAAGGGAAGTGAATACGTAAGTTGGCAAGGCTTGTAGGATTGACTTGTGGAGGACCATTCGACATTGGACATGGAGAGGAGAATATTTTCTGAGGAAATGGAGTGTGCAGGTGCCTTTGTGAGGGGTATGCTGAGATAATTGGATGGAAGGGAACTTTTGGGTATACCTAAGAGGCGGGAGATGTGATTTTGGACCGCTATCGGCTTGTTTAAGAAGTAGATTTTAGATTTCTCAAGGTTGAGGGCCATTCCCAAAGAGTTAGAAGAGTCAATGAGAATGGAATTAAGTTTCTTTTCTTCACAGACAATAGGTTTGTTCAAGAGGAGGGTATCATAAAAAAATGGTTGTGCGAGGGGGATGGTTGTAGGTTATGTAGAGGAAGGCCTTTGAGGGTGCCTTTGAGGATCGAGGATTTCAGGTAGCGTCCTAGGCCTTTAGACATTAAGACAAAGAGGAAGGGAGAGAGGGCCTCTCACTGATGAATTCCTCTAGAAGGGGAAAAGGGTTGTGAGGGCACTCCATTGACAAGTATGGAAAAAAAGGCTGAAGAAGTTAGCTTCAAGATCCAATTCACCCAGTGTTTGTCAAAACCAAAAGATTCTAACATATATCTCGTGTACTCCTAACTGATTCTTTCAAAGGCTTTTGAAAGGTCAAGATTGATAAGCATACCTCAGGTCTTGGTTTTTTTTAGTGAGTGTATCACCTCATGAGATAGGATGACACTGTCCTTGATTTGTATACTTTCCACTTAGCCTTCTTGTTCCTTCGAGATTACAATGGGTAGAAATGGATTTAGATGAGTGGCTATAACTGTGGTGATGATTTTTTAGATGACGTTGCATAGGGAAATCAATTGGTACTCTTTTGGATTAGTAACTCGCCCCTCTTTTGGGATGAGGGTGAGGAAGGTGGCATTGAGGGCTGACAGGACTTGACCCAAGGTTCTAGATTCCTCTACTACCTACCAAACTTCTTCCCTGATCATGTCCCAACAATGATGAAAGAAGTCTGTGGTGAATTTGTCTGGGCCTGGCACTTTTCCTGGGGCCATTTATTTAACTACATGGTCCACCTCTTCTTGAGTAATGAGCCTCATTAAGGCTTCGTTCTACTACTGAGTCACCAAGGTGTGTATGTGCCTAGTTATTTTCTCAATTGTTGCCTTCCTGTCAACATTTGTTTCTGTTAGAAGTTCTTTGTAGTAGTTGGTGAGCTCCTCAACAATCTGGTTTTTCTCTCGTATGGGACTACCTTGAGTGTCCTCCAACTGAGGTATCCTGTATATATATCTTATATGCACCATAGCTCTGTGGAAGAACTTTTTGTTCCTCTCGCTTTCTTTGAGTCATTTCACCCTGGATTCCTGACGCCAAAGGATTCTTCTTGATTTTTTCATTTTTCTAACTTCGCTTGAAGCTCCTCCTCTTCCTTCATTAATTATGTGGTTTTTATTCCTACAATGAAGGTTTGTTGTAGAGTTTCCATCTTTTTCTTGATTTCTTTCTTTTGTTGAAGTATATTCCCAAAAGTGGTTTTATTCCAAAGCTTCACGTGTTTCTTGAAATTTTTGAGGCACTGCTGAAACCTGTACATTCAGGTTCTGTATTCTATTTCTGCTTGGTTCCACTAGGATTTTGTGAGCCTATGGAAGTCAGGTTGGGAGAGCCAAAATTTCTCAAATTTGAAAGGTTTGAGTTTTGGTGTTGGTCCTGTGTCCAACCTGACTAAGACATGCCAATGATCCGAGCTTGCTCATGGAAGAATGTCGGCTTCTACGGAAGGATCCTCCACCAGTAGGGATTTCATGACCAGGAACGGAACTTGTCAGCAAGTAATATGCTGATGTCCTGATCTTCAATTGGACCAGGTGAAGATTCCATTTCGGGCCTCTGCATCTACTATATTTAATTGATCAATAAGGGTTCTGAATTTACCACTATCTTGCTCCAGTCTTTTGGTGCCTCCAATTTTCTTCTCCAGAGTAAGTATCATGTTGAAGTCACCTCCCAACACCCAGTTGGGTGTACTCAAAAGTGGTTTAATGAATTGTATCCTCTTCAGGACCCTCTCTTTGTCCTCCGGGGTTTGGGGTCCATAGAAATTTTTGATAGCCCCTTCCTTGGTTGATCATATTGCTGTGAAGTATGTTGTTATCGTACCAACAATAGTGAAGGGTCGGTCCATTGTGATAGTTCTGGGGTTCCATAAGATTTATAATCCTCCTGATGCATTGGAGGAGTCCAAGTGTATGGATTCTCACCCTCTCCAGAATCAGTGGAAGATAATTTCCGCCTCTACTCCAACACACTTTGTCTCCTTTAGTAGGAGAACATCTAGATTTTCTGCATTTATACAGTCTCAAAGAATCCTTTGCTTGGATCTTCCATTGATTCCCCTGGTCTTCCAAATTATGACCTTCATTATGATTATTAGGGAGGTGGGTGGAGGTATCCCTCTGAGAGCTTCTAGATCTGGCATGAGTTGAGCATGAAGTGCCCTACCTCTTTGATGAGTTGGTGAAAGCATTTTCATCCCCATCTTTTGCCTTCCCGTGCAACACACTTTGAGTCTATATTTGGATGTTTGGCTATGCCAAACCGTGCTATGGATCCGACTATGGAATCTAGAAAAGATTTATGAAGTTTTCTAAGTTGTTTTATGGGTATAGTTTGCAGGTCCTTCCGATTAAAAGCTTCCTCTAGCTTTTCTAGATCTATATTAGCTAGGTATTATTCGTCTATTTGCATCAATGTATCCCCGTGTTCCCCTATTTTGTCTCCTTGGTGGTCTTCCTTACTTTGGGTAGCTGAGTGCATGGCATGAATTTTTCCATTATGTTGGCTCTTTTCTTTGTGAGGATCTTGGATATCATCCTCTTCTGTTAGATGATTCAGGATATCATAGGAGTTCTTAGTGATAATATTTTGGACATTTTCTGCGTTCTGCTTCTTGGGTGGGTTTCTTTTTCAGCCTGTAACTGTGGTGAAGCCATCTTTTTATTTGTTCTCTCTGACTTTGGGGGCATGGGCATTTAGGGGGAAATCCCAAAATAGGTGGCCATGCTCATGACAATTTCAACAGTGAAAGGGAATGTGTTCATAGTCAATGGATTGGTTCCAATCTTCATCCTGATATTCCAGGTTACTGAACCCGGTAGAGCTTTTGAGATATCCATGTATAGAGAGATCATTGCATAAGAAGTGTATTTTATCTGTTTTGTGGCTTTTGATGATTTGACATATCTTCCCATGGTATTTCCTATTCCCATAAGTATCTCATCTAGACAAAACTCCTTAGGAAAGGAGTAGAGCCTGATCCAAGCAGGGGCCATTGCAAAGTCTTCCTTTTCTAGACTGAAGCAGTCTGTCCAGAATTGGAGGAATAGCCCGACCAAGTCGTACAAGTATGAACCTTTGTAAAAGATTTTGTCCTTGTCTTCTAGGTTGTAAAGGATGATTGTAAAGAACCCTTTGGAGCTGAGTTGAACCTCGTAGTCTCCCTTAGGGTTCCACCATTCTTTGATCCAGTGTGTTAAATCTCGTTCAGAGGGCCGGAGTCTCAAGAACTTGTCGATTAAGGCATGTTCCCTCATGAACTAGGTGTGTTCGCCTACCCTTATTCAATTAATGAGATATATGGGGGGGTTTCTCACTGAAGGATGCACTTACTAGGTTCTCATCCGTGAGATGCCTTTGGATGAGACGTGCTTGATCCACATCCATTTCTTTTCTAAGTCCTTATTCTCTGGTCAGGAGTTGCTCTCTCAGGTGCTGCAACGACTCAAAGGTAGGTCATTTGTCCCTTGTTCCTTCTTTGTCGTTGGTCATTACATTGTTTTACGAGGGTGGTTGAACGCCCACCCAGACTCATTTTGTTTGCACAGTCACAAGGAGTCGGTTTTTCCTAGCGCGGATCATGTAGCAGGTACCGCCGCAGGTGTCAAACCAAGCAGAGAATCACGGAGGGATCGCTACAGAGCGCTAGGGTTGTTTCCATCCCAACCAAGAATAAAATAGCATATGCTCAAATTTATTATTCTCAAACAAAATTAATGAATGAAATGCACTTTGTTAGACCCTATTTAAAAAAAGCATAGAAAGTTATTGAATGAATTGGAGTTATATTGAATTTTTTTAGACCTCATTTGAAAAAATCATATAAAGTTATTGAATGAATTGGAGTTATATTGGATTTTATTTTAGTAAAAAAAACAAAAAAATAATTATTTTTTATGAGAAATTTTGAAATAAAAAAATTTCATAATATCAGTACTTCAATTTTTTTTTAGAAAAAACACCTGTCATAAAACATTTTTCTCATTAAATATGAATACGATCTCTTCAAACTTTTAAAAAACTAAAAGTATATTTTAAATATATATAACTGTAATAATAATTTTTTTTTTTTTTAAATTTATGATATTTTTAAAATTCCTTAAAATAACAACCAACCCACCAACCCAACGAGTAAAATATATGTCATATACTAATTGATTAGGAAGGAAAAAAAATTATATCGTCAATAATACATGGATATTTTCTCAAAAATAAAATAATTATGATCAAATTCGAAATGAAAACCCCAAAATAGGAAAGCCCACTACAAGCGTCGCCTCTAAAGCAGGAATAAAGTTAACCGTTGAGGAATATCGATTAAAGACAGATGGATGAAAAGCAGGAATAAAGTTAATCGTTGAGGAATAGTCGGTTAAAGGTTAAAGACAGATGGATGAAAAAGCATTTTGTAATCGGTTAAAGAGAGATGAAAAAGATGGTAAAACATTTCATAAAAGCACAACAATAAAACACTTTTTTAATGATTACACCTATTGACAATGGGCAGATTTAATAGGGGTTTAGTACTTAATAAGTTTTCTATGGACATGATTAAATATGGCTGGAATATTCTTAGTAGTCACACAAAATAAATGGCTGTGATTTCAATCATTAACTTCCTATCTATTATAAAGACATCCGTTTATGTGTTTACTTTTTTACATTTACCTAATCATATTTAAAAGTTACTTTGATAGCTAACTGATTGCCACATAAGTGATTAACAGAAATTAAAATATTAACACCAGATAAATGAAGCTCAACCGTTTATTTGTTAATCAATAATAAAATTTAATATATTTTTTTAAGGATTCTTTTTATCTTATCAACCTTTTGGCATTAATCAGCCACAATTATGTGGCTGTGCTAGTTTAATTCCCAATCAAAATTTAAAAAAATATGTAAAAGCCTGCAAAGTGTACCATTGAGTTTTTTTTCCTCATATGGTAACAATTAGTTAAAGACCGAGGAAAAGGCAATGTGTGTCATCTGTAACCAAGAAATGGTTCAAAAGACAAAGGAGGCAAAAGACGGAAACTATCTATCCGTTGAAGGGACATGGGAGAAGTGATAAATATATCTCAATTCTTACCATGTTCCAACATTT
>ML796820.1:37151-58937 GCA_009831015.1 Picea engelmannii
GATTTTTCTTTGACAATCTTAGCATGTAGAACCACATGACAAGAGTTTCTCATACAATAGCTACAATGTTTTGGCCTTGGTCGGTCTTTCGGTGACAGTAATTTATGTTTTCAATTGGTATAATGTTTATATTGTGTAAACAAATTCAGATCGTTGGTTTGTTTCAATTTTACATAATTTCCCTCAATTGGTATAAGAGAATTTTTATGAATTACAACATCAAAGGTAATTTTTCCTATGATAATTCAATATAAATTCTTTACATTGATATCAAGTTTTGTGGTATTCAAAAATCCTCTAAGCATTAGGAACATCAATAACAAAATCATCAGAATTACAACTAATTCTTTGGATCCTTCACTACAATTCCATGTCAATTTTATTGCAACTTGGTTGTGATGTTCTACATTGATGATGAAAATGAATTTACTTCTACAATGAAATCTTCAAGTAAATTTGTAAGAATTTAGTTGGATTTAATAGTTATCATATTACAATGATCATGTATAGAATTCATAACAAAAATACATAATTACTTAGACAACCACTTGGAACTATAATCTTGAGACTCATTTGTATATTAATTGTAATTTTTTGTATATAGGAACATAGAAACCCAAGGGAAGGAGAATTGGAGTCTAGTTCAAGCCATGAGGAAAGTGACGGTAAAAACTTGAGAAACTAGTTGAATAAATTTGATTAATTGATATTTAAAAATAGATCTCCATATTGAAGAGATAAGATAAGGGAAACAATAATAGTCAAAGACTTTTTCCCAATGGTGACTTTTATCTAGTATACTTCACAATAATTACCATTGTTCTTTTCTCGAAAATTATTAATAACATTTTTTTCTATAATTATTTGTTTTTAGAGATGAATTGTATAACTAATGCCATGCGATTTGGTGTTGGATTTAACACTCCTTTGTTGAAACATGCATTACATGTATGACCAATATTAAAGAATAAAATATAAAAAAAATTATGCGAGTATCAAAAGCTCTGAACCTTATTTGTTATAATCATTGGATACATGAAATTCTTGGAGTTGTGTGAGATTTAAATGATATGTTATTTTTAATTTCTATAGTATGGATTTTTCATTTGTAAGAAATACTTTAGTTGGAATGAGTCTTTCTATGAAAAAATAAATTGTTATGAAGAAATAAATTTTTGTGAAGAAATAAATGAGGTACAAAATGACTCCAATAGCCACCAAAAAACTAACAAAGCCTTTCATCCAATGCACCATAGACTATAGAAAAATGTGAACTTAGAGAGAAATGCGTTGCAACACGTTGTCGAATGAAAGGATAGATCTGACTGATAAAAGGAAGGAATGAATCCCAGTGGACTAAGACATTTTTCCCATGGGGTAAGTGGAATTCATGAATCCTTACACATCCAAAGAGGAGAAAGTAGTGGGTTCTCGCCATCGAATGGAGATGGAAAAAAATGAGCGGTCGTCTCCAAGTAAACTAGGGGAGATAACCTATGTCTTAGAGGCTCGATAAGAATATTTTACACCGACCACCCACATAGAGAAAATCCATAAACATGACTAAACTAGAGATCACACCTGCAGTAAATGGATAGGGGAACCCACCCCTATAAGGCCATATGATATGAATAGTTTAAGTACATACCACTCCTTAGACTCAAAGGATGAGATATATTTCATTCCCTCAAACCAGGATGAGAACAAGAATTGTGATCATGAAGGATTGTGATTCAATATCTTGGACAGGTGGAGAAGGAATTCCATCTAGAGATCATACAGGCGAAGGAGAACAGAGAGCAGAGGAAACCACATGTGGGTTTAAGATGAAAAAATCTAGAGGAAAGTGTAGCGCCATACAAAATTTGTCATAAAATATTTACATACATTTGTGTGGGGTCCAATGGAGAAAAGAATGTATACGCAAGAGTGATAAAGGGAAGGAGTGTACTCCTTGAAAATCATGTTATTGAAGCGTCCTACAATGAAACAGATTGTGTCGTGTTTGTTTGTATTTTTGTTTCTCTTAATGGGCCACTATCCCTATAACAAGAGACTTGATTTGATAATAATTAAAGAATCTTAGTATTGGTTTTCCCCTTGGGGTTTTGTTTCTAGGGGTTTATACCCAAAAATAGTTTTTTCGTGTGTGCAACATTTTTGGTTTCCTTATTTATGATTTCACTGCCTGTTTAGTTGATTACTTAGTTGTTATTTAATTCAATAAGTGATTTATTTCATGTTTTCACAGGGGCAGACCCAGGTTTCAACGCTAAAACAACACACAAACAAAGCCCTAACTACCAGCCCTTTCAGCAACACCTATGAAGCAGATGAAGTCTCACCCGACGTAGAGGCAAGGGTGGTTGCAAGACTCAGTTGTCTTCAACCTTAACTAGCACACAGATCTATAATTATAACAATTAATACATCTCTTATCACCATCGGTCCCTCGATATGTAATCACTATTCACTTCACTGATAAAACAGAGCTTTGCAACATTCACACTAATCTATTCTATCTAAGCACTTAGCATATAAATGGATCAGAATGAACATATCAAGCATTAGGCATGACTATCTTGATCAAAAATAATATTCTCACATATCATAAGCAAAAATAAGAAGTAGATCTATCTAAACATATCAAATCACTTATCAAATAACATGTGAATACATCAAGACAAAGCACAAAGCACACAACAGAGTGTTTACATGGTTCACCCCCACCCTAGGGCTACATCAACCAACTCTTCTTCTTTATTGTCTCTAGTCAACCAGTTACAAAAACAAAGCCTTCAAAAACCTTAGTTTGCATAGGATAGAATATATGCACAACTCACTAGATCCTTCTTCCTTGCGTTACAACACAAATCCCTCTACAGTCTCGCATAAGGACTTGCACTCAACTCTGCAAGTCTTAAACAGAATGCACAAATCCCTTACAATCTATACTAGAACTTAGCCGTTCATTTATCACTTAGTACACTGAGATATTCCTACCTCGCCTACACATCTAGTTATACTTTACAAAATAGGACTAAAGATGGGTAAACCCATGGGTCGACATCCCATTACTGTTACATATTCCCTAAAACCCAAAAAGGGGCTCAAAAGGGGGTCAAGATCCCATGATCTCTTCCTCATCTTGCGCTCCTCCTTTGGTAGGCTATCGAATTCCCAAAATAGGTCAACATGACCAAGAAACTACCAAAAAATGGTCAAGGGCCAACAAGCCCCCACCACTCACTTGTGACATGTCCCGATTCACTCTGATCTGATCAGTTTTTTCTTGAACACCTCGAGCTTGGCTCGAGCTTCTTCGACTTGTTGTGTTATTGTAGCCTCTTGTTCGATGAAATCCTAGATCACTACGTCATTCACTGGCCCTTCTAGGCATTGTTATACTACAATGACAAGCTTCTCTAGCTCTGCTCCTTGGCTCTCGACCTCTATAAACAACAAGCATGCCTTAGTTTGTACTGGTTGGAATCATTGAGTTTTTCCATCACTTTGCATTGGATTGTATGGATCTGTTGTTGGGATACGATCTACTCGTGAGACCTATTCATTTGGTCTACGATCGATAGGGCCTTCAACTACACCTGAAGTATGTCTACGTGGTGCTTCCCTTCCTGTAGCTGCGACTCCAATATCTGTAACTCCAGGTTCTCTGTGAGGGTTTCATATGTCTAGGCATTGTGGTTACTTTTCTTATTTCACTCTAATTCAAAAGCTTTTAATCTGTTGACTAAGCTGCAGGAAGTTGCTTCCCTTAGGTGTCTTACATCCTGAGGGGTCTCAGGCACAATGCAAAGCTCCAAGTCCTCTCTACATTGTTTTAGCTATTGGATTACCTCTTCAAGTTGTGCCACCTAATCTACCCTTAGCCTAGCCTATCCTAACCTGGCCTAGCACAGCCTAACCTAGACTAGCCTACCCTTAGCCTAGCCTGATCTACTCTAGCCTACCCTAGCCTGGCCTACTCTAGCCTACCCTAACCTACTCTAGCCTACCCTACCCTACCCTACCCTAGCCTAACCTTGCCTAGCCAAGCCTATCCTAGCCTATGCCAAACTATCTTAGCTTATCATACCCTATCCTAACACAGACTAATGTAGATTAACCTAACATACTCTAACTTAGCCTAGCTCAGTCTAGCCTAACCTACCTTAACCTATGCTAACCTATGTTATCTTAACTTACCCTACCCTATCCTAACTTAGACTAATGTAGCTTAACCTGACATACTCTAACTTATCCTAGCTCAATCTAGCATACCCTACCTTTACCTATCACAACCTTGCCTATCTTATCTTAGCCTAGCCTAGGCTACTATATCCTAGCCTAGCCTAACCTACCTTATCTTAGCATTACCTACTGCATCCTATCCTACCTTAGCATAGCCTACCCTAGCCTTGCCTACCTTAGCCTAGCCTACCAGACCTTAACTTAGCCTAGCCTACTCTTTCCTACCCTAACTTAATATAGCCTAGCCTACTATAGCATGGCCTACCTTAACCTATCCCAAACTACCTTAAACTAGCCTACCCTACCTTAACCTAATCAAGCTTAAGATACTCTAGCCTATCATATCCTACCCTATCCTAGCCCATCCTATCCTACACTATCCTAACCTAGCCTAGCCTACTCTAGTGTACCCTAACCTACTATATCCTAGCCTATCCTAGCCTAATATAGCCTAGCCCAACCTACTTTAGCCTATCCCATCCTACTTTATCCTAGCTCATCCTACTCTACCCTAGCCTACTTTATTCTAACCTAACCTATCGTAGACTAACCTAGTCTAGCCTAACCTCACCTAGCCTACATTAACCTAGCCTAGTCTACCTTAAACTAGCCTAGCCTACTTTAGCCTACCCTACCTTAACCTAACATATTCTATCCTAGCCTACTCTAGCCTACCTTAGGCAACTCTAGCCTACCTTAAACTAGCCTAGCTAATCCCACTCTCACTTATTCTATCCTAGCCTACCTAGCCTACCTTAGGCTACTATATCTTAACTTAGGCTATCCTATTATAACTTAGGTTATCCTATTCTAACTTACACTATGCTAGTATACCTTAGGCTAGCCTAGCCTATCCTTCTCTCACTTATTCTATCCTAGCCTACCTAGCCTACCTAGCCTACCTTATTCTATTATATCCTAACTTAGGCTATTCTATTCTACCTTACACTAGCCTAGTCTAACCTACCTTACACTAGCCTAGTCTAACCTACCTTAGGCTATTATATCCTAACTTAGGTTATCCTATTCTAACTTACAGTATCCTATTCTAACTTACAGTATCCTATTCTAACTTACACTAGCCTAGCCTATGCTACCTTAGGCTAGCCTAGCCTATCGTTCTCTCACTTATTCTATCCTAGCCTACCTAGCCTACCTTAGGCTATTATATCCTAACTTAGGATATCTTATTCTATCTTACACTAGCCTAGTCTAACCTACACTAGCCTAGTCTAACATACCTTACACTAGCCTATTCTAACCTACCTTACACTAGCCTAGTCTAACCTACCTTACACTAGCCTAGTCTAACCTACCTTACACTAGCCTAGTCTAACACCTTAGTCTATCATATCATAACTTAGTTAGCCTAGCCTAAAGTAACTCACTCTACCCTAGCCTAGCCTAGGCCTAAGCTTAAGCCTAACTCCTAATCCTATTCCTAAGCCTAAGCCTTTTAATCTTAAATACCAAACCCCAAGCCTAAATTCTATGCCCAAGCCTCACATAATACTTCCTTACTTAAAATACCATATTCTATTGGATAAATTTCTAATATAACAACATATAGCTTTAGGAAAACTCATTAATTATTATAAATAAAGAAACACATCTATTATATCATTGAAATAAAAATGATATAATTTTAATAGAAGATACAAAACAATATAAATAATAACAAACATAAAGAAATATTATAAATGAAAAGGAAAAAATCCACATAAATAATAAATTTATTAAAAAAATTAAAAAATATACAAAAGTATTTAAGTTAAACATAATGTAGATAACATAATAAAATAATTTTTAGTTAAAATAACGGTATAAAAACTTTATATTTAATTAAGTAAACAAAAAACAACTATATAAACACAGAAATATAAAAGATAATAACTTTTATTATGGTTGTTTCATTCAAAAAGATAATAATTGAATTTTATATAAAAGGAAAAAGAAAAAATAAATTGCATGGAAAAAAAGGTAATAATTAAATTTTATATAAAAGAGAAAAGAAAAAATAAATTGCAGGATTGTTAAATTAATGGGAGATAAACAGTAATGATGATTAACAGGTAGACATTTTTTATCTTAAAAAATAAAAATAGCAATAATTATAAGCAGAAATATGTGAAAAATAAATAAATTGCATGGGATTATAATAGCTGGAAATAAACTGTAATGATGATTAAAATGCCTATGTTTAATGAACACTGTATTATGTAATGTTTAATGAACTGTATTATGTATTACGCAATTAGAATCTATTAAAACCTTAATTTCCTTTTTATTTAAAAAAATCAAAATCAATAACATAATGGCAGATAAAAGGTATCCGTGGAAGCAATTAAATCGTATGGCTTAATTTATTTTTTTTAATTTCAAAAAAATAAAAAATACAACGCTAAAAACTGGGTTATCTGTTTTAAGCAACTAAAATGCATAGCAAAGACTGGTTAAAGTAATCCGGAGATGGTATATGCAGGTTAGTTGAAGAATAAGTTAATACAGATGGCATTAAACGATGACATTAAACTGATAAACAATTCAATATTGTTCATGAACAATATTTATATAATATTTATATACCATGGTTGGTTAAACTGATAAACAATTCAATATGTACAATGGCTGCTTAAACTGTTAAAAAACTTAAATTCAATAATAAGCAACGATACACTACAACAGACGCAGATTAAAGTAATCATAAAGCAATAAAATGTCCATTAACCCCCAGCAATATAATATAGGGAGGCTAACTACTATACAGATGGATAAAGACCAAAGCCAGCAGGTTAAACTAATCACAAAAATAACACGTGTGTGTTAACTACAAAATATGTATGTTAAGCCACGGTAATGAAAACTTAAATTTAATAAACATGGCAGACACCTGGAGCCATAAGGTTAAACTATTGAGAGAAAAGGGAAGAGAAGATAGAGCCACACATATTATACACATATTATAGCGGTTCATTGAAGAATGAGGATTTCAAAGGGCTCGGATTAGTTCAAGGAGGGTTTCAAAGGGAGGGTGTCAAATTATATCGATGGCTCGAACCATATGGAAGGATGGATGGACTTCCTTCTACTCTCGAGTTTTTCCAACGAGGTGGTTTGCACTAAAAAGAGCAGAGCCGAACATGAAATAATTTTAATTAAATAGACTCTATGCATGTTTTAGTACAGAGCTGAACATGAAATAATTTTAATTAAATCGACTCTTTGGAGTGCCGAACATGAAATCATTTTAATTAAATAGACTCTATGCATGTTTTAGTACAGAGCTGAACATGAAATAATTTTAATTAAATCGACTCTGTGCATAGGATTTGGGATAAGAAAGAGCCGAACATGAAATAATTTCAATTATATTGATAGAACCAAAGCAAGGATATCCATGAGATTTAGGATATGCAAGAGCCAAACATGAAATAATTTCAATTAAATTAAGTTAATAGGAAGAAAGCAAGGTTATGCACAAGATTAAATATATGCATGAAATTAAAATTACTTAATGAAATTAAAAAAAAACTAGGGCTTCTAAAAAAGAACGGAGGGCAGCTAATAAAATTGCTTAATGAAATTAAAAAAAAACTAGGGCTTCTGAAAAGAACAGGGAAGCGGAAATAAAAGTAAAATGTACCGTGATCGTCGAAAAGATCAACCGACCTTGAAGTTGTTTGGTCCAGTGGATGATTCGATGCAGCCTCTTCTCATAAAATTGCTTAATGAAATTAAAAAAAAACTAGGGCTTCTACAAAGAACAGGGAAGTAAAATGTATCGTTCAGAGACCAACGATCGTCGAAAAGATCAACCGAGCTTGAAGTTGTTTGCTCCAGTGGATGAGCCGGTGCAGCCTCTTCACATATAGACATGACTCGGAGTCGACCGCACACAATTTACAGACTCATATGTGAAACACTTTAGAGGAGGAGGTACTCAGAATCGATCACGTACATTTTAGAAACCCAGACTCAGATCACGTACATATAGACATGAATCCGAGTCGACCGCACACAATTTACAAACTCAAATGTGAAACACAGACTCAGATGTGAAACACTATAGAGGAGGAAGTGCTCAGACTCGATCACGTACATCTTACAAACTCAGAATCACTATAGAGGAGCAACAGCAAAATGTTGAAACAAGGTAAGAATTGTGATATATTTATCACTTCTCTAATCTCCCTCCCATCTCCCTTCAATGGATAGATAGTTTCCGTCTTTTGCCTCCTCTGTCTTTTGAACCATTTATTGGTTACAGATGACACACATTGCCTTTACTGGGTCTTTAACTAATTGTTACCATATGAGGAAAAAAAACTCAACGGTACGCTTTGCAGGCTTGCATGTTTTTTTTTCTAATTTTGATTGGGAATTGAATCATTAAAAAAAGTGCCATATGAGGAAAAAAAAACTCAAGGGTACGCTTTGCAGGCTTTCGTGTTTTTTTTTTTCAATTTTGATTGGGAATTCAATCATTAAAAAAATGTTTTAGTGTTGTGCATTTTATGAAATATTCGTTAGTTACTCACCATATTTTTCATCTCTCTTTAACCGATTACAAAATGCTTTTTCATCCGTCTTTAACCGACTATTTCTCAACGGTTATCTTTATTCCTGCTTTTCATCCATCTGTCCTTAACCGATATTCCTCGCTTTTCATCCATCTGTCCTTAACCGATATTCCTCAACAGTTAACTTTATTCCTTCTTTAATATTCCTCAACAGTTAACTTTATTCCTTCTTTAGAGGCGACGCTTGTAGTGGGCTTTCCTATTTTGGGGTTTTCATTTCGAATTTCATCATAATTGTTTTTGAGAAAATATCCATTATTGACGATATAATTTTTTTTCCTCCCTAATCGATTGGTATATGACATATATTTTATTCATGTTTAGAAGTATTGTCTACGGTTGGATTGGTGGGTTGGTTGTGATTTAAAGGAATTTTAAAAATATCATAAACTTAAAAAATTATTTTTTTATTATTACACTTATATATATTTAAAATATATTTTTAGTTTTTAAAGAGAGATTGTATTCATATTTAATGAGAAAAAAGTTTTATGATAGGTGTTTTTTCAAACAAATTTAAATAGTGATATTATGAAATTTTTTTATTTCAAATTTTCTCATAAAAATATATTATTTTTTTTGTTTTTTTACTAAAATAAAACAAATCCAATATAACTCCAATTCATTCAGTAACTTTATATGTTTTTTTGAAATGGGGTCTAACAAAATCCAATATAACTTCAATTCATTCAATAGCTTTATATGCTCTTTTGAATTAGGGTCTAACAAAATGCATTTCAGTCATTAACTTTGTTTGAGAATAATAAATTTGAGCATATGTTACTTTATCTCGGTTGGACTGGAAATAGCCCTAGTGCTCTATAGCGATCCCTCTGTGACTCTCTGCTTGTTGTGACTCTCTGCTTGCTCTGACACCTGCGGCGGTACCTATTGCATGATCCGCACCGGGAAAAACTGACTCCCTGCAACTATGCAAACAGAATGAGTCCAGATGGGGGGGGGGGGGGCAACCCCCCCCGTACAACAATGTAACAACCAACGACAGAGAAGGAACAAGGGCCAAACAACCCACCTTTGAGTTTTCGCAGCCCCTCAGAGCTCATCCAAAGGCATCTCATGGATGAGAACCTAGTAAGTGCATCCCTCAGTCAAAAAACCCCCCATATATCTCATTAGTTGAACAAGGGTAGCTGAACACACCTAGTTCATGAGGGAACATGCCTTAATCGGCAAGTTCTTGAGAATCTAACCCTTTGAATGGGATTGAACACGTTGGATCAAAGAATGGTGGAACCCTAAGCGAGACTACGAGGTTCAACTCAGCTCCAAAGGGTTCTTCACAATCATCCTTTACAACCTCGAAGACATGGACAAAATCTTTGACAATGGGTCATACTTCTACAACTTGGTCAGGCTATTCTTACAATTCTGGACAGACTGCTTCAGTCCAGAAAAAGAAGACTTTACAATGGCCCTTGTTTGGATCAGGCTCTACTCCTTTCCTTGGGAGTTTTGGCTGGAAGAGATACTTATGGGAATAGGAAATACCGTGGGAAGATATGTCAAATCATTGAAAACCACAAAACAAATAAAATAAACCTCTTATGTAAGGATCTCTATATACATTGATATCTCAGAAGCTCTACGAGGATCAGTAAACCTGGAATATCAGGATAAAGATTGGAACCAAACCATCGACTATGAACACATTCCCTTTCACTTTTGAAATTGTCATGAGCAAGGCCACCTATTTCGGGATTTCCCCCTGAATGCCCATGCTCCCAAAGTCAGAGAGAAAAAATAGAAAGATGGCTTCACCAAAGTTATAGGCCGAAAAAGAAACCCACTGAAGAAGCAAAACCCAGAAAATGCCCTAAATATTATCACTAAGAACTCCTATGATATCCCGAATAATCTACCGAAAGAGTATTATATCCAAGATCCTCACAAAGAAAAGAGCCAACATAAAGGAAAAAGTCATGCCACACACTTAGCTACCCAAAGTAAAGAAGACCACAAAGGATACAAAATAGGGGAACATGGGGATATATTGATGCAAATAGATGAACAAGACCTAGCGAATATAGATCTAGAAAAGCTAGAGGAAGTTTTTAATTGGAAGGATATGCAAACTATACCCGTAGAACAACTCAAGAAAGTTCATAATTTTTTTCTAGATTCCATAGTCGGATCCACAACACAGATGGGCATAGCCACAGATCCAAATACATAATCAAATTGTGTTGCACAGGAAGCAAAAAGACTAGGATGCAAATCCTCCCACCAGCTCATCAAAGAGGTAGGGAACTTCATGCTCAACTCAGGCCAGATCCAAAATCTCTCAGAGGGATACCTCCACCCACCTCCCCAATCATCATGATGAAAGTCATAACTTGGAACATCAGGGGAATCAATGGAAGATCCAAGTGTAGAAATCCACGTCGCGGCCCAATCTGGTACACCATGGTTGCAAGGAAGAAATGACTGAAAAATATTGAGAGGGCACTCTCAATTGCAGAGATCTCAACTTTCTCACAGAGATGAGAGGAAAAGGATGGCCTAGTCACCTACAACAGGTTTTGTGGAGGAGGTCATCCCGGAAGAGGCCATCCAACTCCCTCCAGAGGATATGCTCTTCACGGTGTAAGAAAATTGGCAGCCTCCAACTAGCCTCTCTGGGGATGAAACTCGAGCAGATACAACGGTTTACAACAGTGTAAGCACCATGGCCTCACCAATGGAGGATTTCCCCATCTGTTACATTGAGGAGGAAATCCTGGATGAGTGCCTCGAAATGGCCCATAATGACATACTCTCAGAGGGTGTTTCTCGACTCACAACCTCAGAGCATGAACCCAGGATCACAAGGACGGGAGCATAGGGTGGGGTTAAGGAGAGAAGTGTGACAACATGATACCAGGAGGACACGAAGGATGGAATGTGGGCTACAAAAAATGAGGCAGAGGATGGGTGTACATCGAAGGAGGGTGGTGAGGTCCTCACACCATCTCTATTTAAACACCCTCAGATTAGTGGCCTCTCCCTCCACCCTTCTTCCACCCATAACAACTCGATTTTGTTCTCAATTTGAGGCACCATATGGAATACCAGGCCTACTGTGGCACACTAATCAGCCAACGCATAGAAATTCTTTGTGAGGCTTTCTCCAACGCGCTAGAAAATCAAACATGTCTAACAGGCATGATACTCTATTCCTTGCCAGCTCGAAATAAGATGACTAGTGAAGACCTCAACAATGAAGGCCTCAACGGGTAATAGAGTGGTTATATTTTCCTTCTAGTTTTGGTTAGTTTCACAGCTCTGGTTGGGGGTTATGTATGTTAAAACTCTTCTTTTATGTTTAGTTTAATTTTCAGTTTCAGTTGTCATGGACAATTCTGCATATTACAGACCACCACTCATCCTGGTTTCCTCTGGGAAGGGTAGATGGAGGTCTGCATGTTTTTGACATGGTTATCCAGAGCTGCCGAATGTTTTGGTTTTCTCTTTTTGGAAGAACAACTGGCATCCCAAGGACATATGTATATTTTTTTTATGATATAATATAAAGGATCCAATATCTTTTTTACGTAAAAAAAAAAAATTATCATATGGAGTTGGATGATGTAGGATCGAAAAAATTCACCTATTAAAACAATATGTTTAGCATTAGGATTACGTTTTGTCCAATTTTGATGCACATCTTCATCGATTCACATCTTCTTGATATAATGTTCCAAATCTTCATGTTGGTGCTCATTACCAGATTAGATAACATCAATGGCATTTAGATTTTGTATCTAGAGTTTGGTTTAACATCTTGAGAATATAGGTCAAGGAGGTGTTGGAGGCACATATACACGATAGGGTATGGTCTAGGTTGTGTTTAGTTTAAGTCCAATAGTGAGCTATTAATATGGTATATGATTACTCTACCATTATCTTTGCTTTTGTCTTATGTATTATAATGTTTTAAAATTGTGCCATTTCAACTTTGTGAGGACATAAGGCATGCTCTAAGTGATGGGGATATCAATACAATGTTCTACATTGATGAGGTTGGATCCTTTAGCAATTGAGATATGTTTATTGATTACATCGCCTTTTTATTTGTACATTCTTTTATATTGGTATTAGTTTATATTAATTGCATTTTTTGTTTTTCTGTGATGATTTATGTAATAGTTACATAATTAGTATGAATGTTATGTTCGTAGTGAAATAAATATTTTAGGTTTTTTCAAGCTAGCATAGAAGACATACTATTGGTAATAATGACCATAAATCCATAGGTTTATTAATGAGGTATTTCATATGGTTAACATGGATCTTATTCTTTCAATTAAAATAATTTTGACCAATGCATCCATTCCTGTAGAATGGCTGAATCTAATTAAATTATATTTTTGGGCCATAATTAGGTTACAATTGGAATTTGATATAATTCTAATGAATATAGTGGAACGTTTGTTTTCAAGTGACTTGAAATTCAATTGAGCATTTAATTTATCTATGTTAAAACCATGTTATCTCACCATGAAACAACAATTGTGATCCTCTTAATTTCGTGTAGAGTCTAAAGCTTCAATGAGCCTAGAAATTGTTATTTCTCTTCCAACATCATTTATACAATCCTATATTTTGATAACTTGTATCTATGATATTTATAATATCAAAAAAATATTTTGAAATCTTTTCCATACAAATTACAATAGTCACATTTCCTACAACCAGCTTAAGTTGAAGATATTCATTGCCAAATCTTTTTCAATTGTAAATTTTTAAATCTCTTCCAAAATTTAAGGTGTGATCCAAAAAATATTTTCTCTATAAATATGCTCTTTATAAGATAGATTAAAAGTTTGTTTTCTCAATACTTCTACATATTGTCTATTCTAGTTGTGAATTGTATATCATGTGTTGTCTCACAACTAGAAAATGTATTTGGGTTAGTGGTTTCATTATTTTTTCTAGTCTAATAGAAATCCCAATTTCTCCAAATCTACATCTCTTGCAAATATTTTGCAATGATTGCAATGGGTTTGTATCCAATAAGTATCCATAAATTGATTACAATAGCTTCATATTCATTTAATATTAAAACATTGAAAAATTTATGCTTTGGTTGATTTAAGTGTTTGACTTGTTTAATGTTTTTCTACTTACATGATTTTGAAGATATCTTTTCTCTTTATCATCAATGTTTTTATGATAGTTCTTTAGGATTTTATATTGATGGTTGTTACACACATTTTCATGGTTATTTTCATTGTGTAGTTGACGGATAAATCCAAAAAGAGATATCCTTATAATAAAATCCATTCTACTATAAATGATGTACATTTATGGCCACTAAGACAATCCAGTTTTAAGTTACTTGATTTAATCATACCAATTTACATGAGGTATTTTTTTTAAACAAATTGTAATAGATAGGGTAATGATTGTCTTTCATTTTCTTTTTTATATTGGATTCTTTTCGGAGGAAATATTTCTATCATTAATTATGTAATAATCCCTTTTGGTGGAGATAAACATTTAAGGTCATATGTTGAATGCTAATATCAATGAATTGACCAATAAGTATTGGAAGATTAATATGATTTTTCTTTGACAATCGTAGCATGTAGAACCACATGACAAGAGTTTCTCATACAATATCTACAACGTTTTGGCCTTGATCGGTATTTCGATGAGAGTGATTTATGTTTTCAATTAGTATAATGTTTATATTGTGTAAACAAATTCAGATCATTGGTTTGTTTCAATTTTACATAATTTCCCTCAATTGGTATAAGAGAATTTTTGTGAATTACAATGTCATAGGTATTTTTTCCTATGATAATTCAATAGAAATTGTTGACATTGATATCAAGTTTCGGGGTATTCAGAAATTCTCTAAGAATTAGGAACATCAATTAGAAAATCATCAGAATTACAACTAATTCTTTGGATCCTTCACTACAAATCTATGCCAATTTTATTGCAACTTGGTTGTGATGTTCTACATTGATGATGAAAATGAATTTACGTCTACAATGAGCTCTTCAAGTAAATTTGTAAGAATTTAGTTGGATTTAATAGTTATCATATTACAATGATCATGTATAGAATTCATAACAACAACACATCACTACTAATTATGTCCAATCATCAAGTGGATCTTCAATTATAACATGGTATTCCTTTTTTTCACTTATAATTCCTTAGACAACCACTTGGAACTATAATCTTGAGACTCATTTTTATATTAATTGTAATTTTTTGTATTTAGGAACATAGAAACCCAAGGGAAGGATAATTGGAGTCTAGTTCAGGCCATGAAGAAAGTGACGGTAAAAAGCTAGGAAACTAGTTGAATAAATTTGATTAATTGATATTTAAAAATAGATCTCCATATTGAAGGGATGAGATAAGGGAAACAATAATAGTCAAATACTTTTTCCCAATGGTGACTTTTATCTAGTGTACTTCACAATAATTACCATTATTCTTTTCTGAAAAATTATTAATGGCATTTTTTTTCTATAATTATTTATTTTTAGAGATGAATTGTATAACCAATGCCATGAGATTTGGTGTTTGGTTTAACATTCCTTTGATGAAACATGCATTACATGTGTGGCCAATATTAAATAATAAAATATAAAAAAAATTATAAGAGTATCAAAACCTGAAGCCTATTTGTTATAACCATTGGATACATGACATTCTTGGAGTTGTGTGAGATTTAAATGATATGTTATTTTTAGTTTCTATAGTATGGGCCTTTCATTTGCAAGAAATACTTTAGTTGGAACAAGTCTTGCCATGAAGAAATAAATTGTTCTGAAGAAATAAATTGTTGTGAAGAAATAAATGAAGTCCAAAATGACTCCAATAGCCACCAAAAAACTAATAGAACCTTTCATCCAATGCACCATAGACTATAGAAAAAGGTGAACTTAGAGGGAAACACGTTGCAACACGTTGTTAAACAAAAGGATAGATATGACTGATAAAAGGAAGGAATGAATCCCAATGGACTAAGAAAATTTTCCCATGCGGTATGTGGAATTCATGAAGCTTTACACATCCAAAGAGGAGAAGGTAGTGGGTGCTCGCTATCAAAGGGAAATGGGAAAAAATGAGTGGTCATATCCAAGTAAACTAGGGGAGATAACTTGGGTCTTAGAGGCTTGATAATAAGATTTTACACCGACCATCCTCATATAGAAAATCCATCAACATGACTAAACTAGAGATTGCACCTGCAGTAAATGGATAGGGGCACCCACCACTATAAGGCCATATGATATGAATAGTTTAAGTACATGCCACTCCTCAGAATCAAAGGATTAGATATAGTTCATTCCCTCAAACCAGGATGAGAAAAAGAATTGTGATCATAAAGGATTGTGATTCAATATCTTGGATAGGTGGAGAAGAAATTCCATCTAGAGATCATATAGGCCAAGGACAAGAGAGAGAAAAGGCAACCACATGTGGCTTTAAGATGAAAAAATATAAAGGAAAGTGTAGCGCCATACAAAATTTGTCATAAAATATTTACATACATTTGTGTGTCTTCCAATGGAGACAAGAATATATATGCAAGAGTGATAAAGGGAAGGAGTGTACTCCTTGAAAATCATGTTATTCAAGCATTCTACAACGAAACAGATTGTGTCGCATTTGTTTGTATTTTTGTTTCTCTTAGTGGTTCACTATCCCTATAACAAGATACTTGATTTGATAATAATCTTAGTATTGGTTTTCCCTTTGGGGGTTTTTTTCTAGGGGTTTATACCCAAAAATAGTTTTTTCTTGTGTGCAACATTTTTGGTTTCCTTATTTAATATTTTTCTACATGTTTAGTTGATTACTTAGTTGTTATTTAATTCAATAAGTGATTTATTTGGTGTTGGCACAGGGGAAAACCCAGGGTTCAATGCTACAATAGTGCACCAACAAATCCCTAACTACCGACCCTTTCGAAAGCACTTGTGAGGCAAATGAAGTCTCACCCGACGTAGAGGCAGGGGCAGTTGCAAGACTCAGGTGTCTGCAACCTTAGCTAGGACATAGATCTATGATTGTAACACTTAATACATCTATTAGAACCATTCATCCCCTGATATGTAATCACTATTCACTTCATTGATAAAACAGAGCTTTGCAACATTCACACTAATCTATAGTATTTAAGCACTTAGCATATAAATGGATCATAATGAGCATATCAAGCACTAAGCATGACTATGTTGATCATATCTAATATTCTCACATATCATAAGCACAAATCAAAAGTAGATCTATCTAAACATATCTAATCACTTAGCAAATAACATGTGAATACATCAAGACAAATCACAAAGCACATAACACAATGTTTACGTGGTTCACCCCCACCCTGGGGCTATGTCCACCAACTCTTCTTATTTATTGTCTCAAGTCAATCAGTTACAAGCACAAAGCCTTCAAAAACCTTATTTCTCATAGGACAGAATATATGTGAAACTCGCTAGATCCTTCTTCCTTGCATTACAACACAAATCCATCTACAGTCTCGCACAAGGATTTGCACTTAGCTCTGCAAGTCTTACACAGAATGAACAAAGCCCTTAGAATCAGTACTAGAACCTAGCAATTCATTTATCACTTAGCACACTAAGATCTTCCTACCTCACCTAGACATCTATTTATACTTTACAAAATAGGACTAAATATGGGTAAACCCATGGGCCAACATCCCATTACTATTACATATTCCAAAAAACCCAAAAAGGGGCTCAAAAGGGGGCTGAAATCCCATGATCTCTGCTTCATCTTGTGCTCCTCCTTAGACAAGCTGACGAAGTCCCAAAATAGTTCAAAATGACCAAGAAACTTCCAAAACTTGGTCAAGGGCCAACAAGCCCCCAACACTCACTTGTGACATGTCCCGATTCACACTAATCTGATCAGTTCTTCCTTGAATGCCTTGAACTTGGATCAAGCTGCTTCAACTTATCACATTATTGTAGCCTCTTGTTCGGTGAACTCCTGGATCACTACATAATTCACTGGCCCTTATAGGCACCGATCTACTATGATAACGACCTGCTCTAGCTCTGCTCCTTGGCTCTCGACCTCTGTAAACAACAAGCATTCCTTATATTGTACTCGTTGGAGCTATTGAGTTATTTCCATCACTTTCCTTTGGATCGTATTGATCTGTTGTTGGGATATGAGTTGCTCATGAGACCTATTCATTTGGTCTATGGCTAATAGGGCCTTCATCTGCGCCTGAAGTATGTCTGTATGATGATTCACTTCGTGGAGATGGGACTCCAGTGTCTATAACTCCGGGTTCTCTGTGAGGTTTTTATATGTATGGGCGTTGTGGTTACTTTTCTTATTTCACTCTAATGCAACAAATTTTAATATGTCGACTACACTGTGGGAACTTTCTTCCCTTAGGTCTCTTACATACTGAGGGGTCTCGAGCACAGTGCAGAGCTCCAAGTCTTCTCTGCACTATTGGAGCTACTAGATTACCTCTTCAAGTTGTGCCACCTGTTGTGGAACTCATTCTTTGTTCTTTACTTCGAAAACTGTTAAGCCCTAATATTGGTTCATTACCCCTTAATTGGGGCATATTATATTAGTAATGTTATTTTATTTATGTCAGATTTACACCATTAGTTGTAATTATACCTCCTAGTCTCCTATATATACCAAGGAGACATTTTAATTTTGAATCATCTTGTACTTGAACATTTAAGTGGGGTAAAAGGAGGTTGCCCCCTCGAAGATGCTTATTATCTGAAATTATCTCTTGTTTAAGGTGTTGAGTACTTTTTCTGATTATTTTCTATGCTATATTGATATTTGGTTCTTAACATATGGTATGAGAGCTCAAGGTCTGGGGGTTTCACTGCTACATCTTAGGAACCTTGGAATTTTTTCTATAACTTTTTTTCTACAACATTTCAAAAGGAACATATTGGAGGATATCTATTAGACTGATCAAGGTATGTTGGGTTCAAAATTCATCTCTAGATGCCTTATACTTTCCGAGATACAACTTGTACAAGATAAGGTTTTGGAATCATCCTAAACTGAGTCATTGCGAAATTTTCGCTATAAAAACTTTCTGTAACATTTCAAAACCTGAAATATGGAGGCTATTTATATAAATTAGTAAGGTATCTATAGTAAAAATTTCAGATTTTGGGTCATCTTAAATTTGTAGATACACCCTATGTAAGATAGGGTATCTAACTAGTCCTATTGACTAGTCTCAAGAATGTGCTCCAGGAAAAACAATCATAAATTATTCCTAGAGTATCCAAATTTCATGTGATTGGTTTCATTGGATTGTGGACACTCTGTAGTATTTCTGGTGCGAGTTTTAGAATTTTATATCAATTATTTTGTGCGGGGAACATTATACAAGTGGGATCTCCTGGAAAGGCCAAAAATCGGCAAGTTGTGGGGAAGTTACCATAAATTCCACTTGGCACATCCAATTTTGATCATACCTATGGCATTGTAGAGAATAAATATCAGAGAAATACATAAAACAAAGTTTCATACCCAGAAGGGTCGAAACTTGGGAGATACAATAGAAGAAATATTGTCTAGCAGAACCACCTCAAAATAAAGGTTCAAAAGTGATACTTGGACAACATGCCACCCAAAAAGGGAACTTCTACGCCAAACAAGCCTCCAAAAAATCCTATTTGGACTCTTGATAAAGGTGAAGAAATGCGTAGGGACATAAATAAACTACAAAATAAGATGGATTAAATGGACGCTAAGTTGGATACTAAGATGGATTCAATGGAAGCTAAGTTGGATACTGAGATGGATTCAATGGAAGCTAAGTTGGATACTAATATAGATGGTTTAAAATGGGAGATCATGGAAGTATTGTAAAAATCCGTAATAGAGAAGACACTTGAAAGTGAAAATGCATCCCATGAAATTCATGATGAGGACACAAGGAAATTGAATCAAGAATGGAGAAACTCCAACTTTGGTTTGAAGACCAACCACATTCCTAAGATTGATATGAGTAAGTTTGATGGAAAGGATCCAATTACATGGATACTTTAGATGGAGCAATTCTTTGATCTCCATAATGTGCCACATACACAAAAGGTACGAATTGCTTCTTTATATTTAGAACCTAATCAATTTGTATGGTATTGATGGCTTTGTTATCACAAATCACTCGTCACTTGGACAATTTTCACAGAACAAATGATAGCACACTATGAGGATACAAGGAGCAATACCTTCTTTAGCCAATTGATAAATCTCAGGCAAAAGGGTTCAGTTACCGAGAACATTGAGAACTTCCAAAGATTGAATATAAAGGTAACTGATATTCTAGATGAGTGCTTGATTGATGCATTCATAGGAACTTTAAAGGATAAAATTCAACATGAGGTTCACCTTTGGGAACCCAAATCATTAGAGAATGCATTTAAGGTGGCAAGAAATGTTGAAAGTAAAAATATGGCTATGGCTACTAGAAGGACTAATCCTAACATCTATAGAGAGAACAATTCTCCTTCTTCTAAAACATCTCAACCTACAAGGTTGACACCTCAACAATTGGAGGAAAGGAAAGAAAAAGGCTTATGCTTTAATTGTGACAACAAGTACAAAAAGGGACATAAGTGTGGTGAGAAGAAATTATTCTACATAGATTGTGAAGAGGAAGAAGAATAAGAACAAGAACCATCTCAAGATGAAAATGTAGAAGCAATTTCGTCTGAAGAGTTGACTCCCACGATATCATTTAATGCATTGAATAGAATTATCAGTCCTCAAACCCTCAAGATCGAAGGATACATCAAAAAGAAAAAGGTAACAGTTCTAATTGATTCTAGCAGTACTCATAATTTCATTCACTATAAATTAGCCAAAGATCTCAATTTCTTTGTATATCCAGCACCAGAGTTTCAAGTAATGATTGAAGATGGAGGAACTATCAATTGCTCAGGAAAATGCAATAAGATCAATCTTACTATGGGGGAATATGTAATGAATAGTCCAATGATTGTTATACCCATGGGTGGTGCAGATGTTGTGCTAGGAATACAATGGTTACAATCATTAGGAACAATGTCTTTTAATTTTCAAGAACTTTTCATGAAATTTTCATTGGAAGGAAAAGAAATTGAGTAAAGAGGTATCACAGGGAAATCGGGTAAGGTGATAAGCTTTAACGGCATGAAAAAATTATTGAAAAAGGGGCATCAAGGCGTTATTGCACAACTATGATCACTAGATGTTCAAACATCTAAGCCATCTATTCCTCAAGATCTCCAAAGGATCATTGATAAGCATTCCAAAGTATTTGAAGATAATCCCAAAGGTCTTCCACCCACTCGAAATCATGATCATGAAATTCACCTAATTCTTGGGAGTGTTCCTCCTAACATCAGGCCATACAGATACCCTTATGCCCAGAAGAGTGAAATTGAGTGCATGGTTAAAGAAATGTTAGAGGCTAGCATTATTATACCTAGCCAAAGTTCTTACTCTGCACCAGTGGTAATGGTATTCAAGAAAGATAGCTCATGGCATATGTGTCTAGATTATAGAGAGATCAACAAGATCACTATTAAAGATAAGTTTCCCATTCCCTTGATTGATTAATTGTTATATGACCTACATGGAGAAGTGTATTTCACAAAATTGGATCTCCATTCAGGGTATCATCAGATCATAATGAAGGAAGAAGATATTCCATAAACAACATTCCGAACTCATAAAGGCCATTATGAATTTTCGGTCATGCCTTTTGGCTTTACAAATGAACCTTCCACATTCCAAGGGTTGATGAATTCCATTTTCAATCCCTTCCTTAAAACATTTGTGTTATTATTTTTTGATGATATACTAATCTATAACAAGTCTTGGGAGGATCATGTGCGACATGTTGACAAGGTGCTACAACTACTAAAGGAGAAACAACTATATGCCAAACCATCCAAATGTTTCTTTGGAGTAAAGG
>ML796820.1:58987-121185 GCA_009831015.1 Picea engelmannii
TGTTGACAAGGTGCTACAACTACTAAAGGAGAAACAACTATATGCCAAACCATCCAAATGTTTCTTTGGAGTAAAGGAGGTAGAGTATTTGGGTAATATTGTATCTCATGAAGGTGTCAAGGTAAACCCTAACAATATTAAGGCCATTATGGATTGGCCGATTCCCAAAACATTAAAGAATATTAGAGGATTTTTGGGTTTGACAGGTTACTACTGCAAGTTTGTTCGGAACTATGGAAGAATAGCAACACCTTTAACAACACTAACAAAGAAGGATGAATTTTCATGGACTCCAGAGGCATCTAAAGCTTTTGAACAACTTAAAGAGCTGATGTGTAAAGCTCATGTCTTGACCACTCTAGACTTTGAAAAAACCTTTATTGTGGAATGTGATGCCTCAGGAAATGGAATTGGTGTTGTCCTAATGCAAGAAGGAAGGTGCCTGGCTTTTGAAAGTCGACCACTCAAGGGAAAGGACTTACACAAACCCATTTATGAGACAGAAATGATGGAAATACTACATGCATTGAAGAAATGGTGTCCTTACCTAATAGGTAGGCACTTCAAGGTCAAAATAGATCATGATAGTCTTAAATACTTCTTGGAACAAAGACTATCTTTAGAAGAACAACAAAAATGGGTAACCAAGATATTGGGTTATGATTTTGAAATCATCTATAAAATGGGAAAGAAAAATGTTGTGGTAGATGCACTCTCAAGAAAGGATGAAGATGTTGAGGCCTTTCTTTGTGTTATCTCGATCATCCAACCCAATTGGATAATAGAAGCAAGGGATGAATGGAAGAATGCCGAAAAAGTGTGGACTCTCATTCAAAGGTTGCAGCGGGATTCTAGTGCATCAAATACATTTACATGGAAAAATGATTCACTATGGTACAAATATTTCTTACATTTATGTAAGAACTCCCAACTCAAACAAAAGGTACTATTGGAATTGCACACCTCTCCAGTAGGAGGGCACTCATGATTTTTGAAAACCTAACATAGAGTCAAGAAGGATTTTTTTTGGGACGGCCTTAAAATTAATGTTCAAAGGTTTCTGGAAGAATCTTTGGTTTTCCAACAAAATAAGGTGGAAAAAATTAATACCCCAGGTCTTTTACAACCATTATCCATCCCAAGTCAGTGCTAGGAGGAGGTTTCCCTGGATTTCATCACACGGTTACCAAAGTATAAAGGAAAGAGTGTCATCATGGTGATTGTTGATATACTAACCAAGTGCATAGACTTGTGTGCACTCTCTCATCCCTTTAAAGCTAGTACACTTGCTAGCACATTCATGGAGACAGTTCAAAAGCTACATGACAGCCCAAAGATTATTGTAAGTGACAGAGATCCCATCTTCACTAGACATTTTTGGATAGAATTATTTTCTTGTTTGGGTACTCAATTGGTTCATAGCTCATCCTATCATCCTCAATCTGATGGACAAAATGAGATAGAGAACAAATGTATGGAAGGATACCTTCATTTATTTGTCTCTGATAAGAAAACACAATGGTTCAAATGGTTACCCTTGGTAGAATGGTGGTATAAAACTTCCTTTCATACTGCAACAAAAATGACACCATATATGTATCTTTATGGATACCACCCTCCTTCCATCACTTCTTCTCTAAAATAAAAATACAAGGTTCAACCAGTGGAATATCACATCAAGAATCAACAAGAAGTTCTCCAAATCTTAAAGGACAACTTGACCATGGCACATAATCGCATGAAACAACAAGCAGATCAACATTGTAGTGAAAGAAGTTTTGAAGTAGGGGATTGGGTATTTTTAAGACTACAACCATAGAAACAGATGTCCCTCAAGCAATCCAATAAGTATAATAAATTATAACCAAAGTACTATGGCCCTTATAAGGTGTTGCAAAAGATTGGTACTATGGAATACAAATTGGATTTGCCTGCATCTTCATGAGTACACCTAGTTTTCCATGTTTCATGCTTAAAGAATGTCATAGTCGACAAGATCCCAGTTCAAAATATATTTCCAGAACTTGATGAAGAATGAAAAATCATATTGGAGCCTGAAGCCATCATTAACACAAGAATTCGCCAACTGAGGAATAGATCCATTTTAGAGTATCTCATTAAATGGAGGAAACTACCAACTGAAGATTCCACTTGGGAAGATGAGTGTTTTATACAGAAGCATCCAGAGTTACTCAAGCATTGCGGAAAACACTTGTCTCAAGGGGAGGGGCATGTTAAGCCCTAATATTGGCTGATTACCCCTTAATTGGGGCATATTATATTAGTAATTTTATTTTATTTATGTTGGCTTTAGGCCATTAGTTGTAATTATACCTCCTAGTCTCCTATATATACCAAGGAGACATTTTCATTTTGAATCATCTTGTACTTCAACATTTAAGTGGGGTAAAAGGAGGTTGCCCGCTCGAAGAGGCTTATTATCTGAAATTATCTATTTTTCAAGGCATTGAGTACTTTTTCTGAGGATTTTCTATGCTATATTGATATTTGGTTCTTAACAAAAACTGTCACAGAGAGAAGTGCTCTCTTTACTATATCCTTAACTTCAAGTTTCTCTATGAGCAACTTTCCCTTGCTTTGTTGCAACTGTGTTTTTTCTTCATTTCATTTCACTTGCAAAGAAATATTTTCTCATTTCGTAGTACTGCGTTGGTCCTCAAGGTCTTTATGTACTTGCGCTAAATATTGGGTGGCTTGTGTTGTCTCTGCCTGAGCTCGTCAAAGGAGAGCTTTGACTATATCAATGATGCGGTGGAGTTGAGTTGTCTAGTCTCCCAGTTCTGGTGTTTCCGATGGAAAACACATAGTGGAAATTGCGTGGATGGATTGTAGTTCCTGTTACACTCCTTGGAGATCATCTTTAAGTCAATGGAACACCTCCTCTTGCTTAGCTTATTTATTCTCCTCTATCTCTAGCAAAGCATCATTCAGGTCTACTACAATAAAATCAAAGGCATCTGATGTGAGGGTAGTCTCAAATTTAGTCTTGTTGGATTTCATTTTCTTTCGAGACGAGGGTTTCAGTGGGGAAAAATTCCTTTTCTTTGAGGGTTCCTCCTCATCTCTAGGTGGTGTAACATCTCCTTTCTTTTGTTTAGCAACTACACCATCTATTTCTCTGCCATCTCTTTCTTTCTCTACTAATATGGAAGCAGTCTTCGCAGAGGTACTGCTTACATCTTGTCCATCTTCATTCTTCTTTGTCTTTCTTGATCTAGGGGTATCATGCACTACTTCAGGACTGTCAATATCAGATATCTTCGTGGGGTCTGTTGGGATGAAGAGGTCCACTGACCATTCCTTGGTGATTTCCTCCAAATCCTCCTCCTTCAACTTGTAGTATGATTGCAGTTGTTGTTTATGCTCATCAATGCACACTATGATATAGATGAAATGGTGGTCCGTGGTGAATTTCATCAAGGGCCTGAACCTATGGAGAGTGTTTGAGGTTATACGAGGCTCAAACTAGATGGTTGTCTTATGTTGGTTGTAATAAGTATGTAAGATGAAATTTGACTACCACTGTTTATTCATGTCGTTTGATTACCACAATGTACTCAACTTCACAACCAGAGGTTCAAACTTCTTTATGTCCAAGAAGGTTTCACCTTCTGGAATCTCCCATGTGATGAAAGTGACTAGTATGAGAAGCCAACTGAAGTGGAACTCATAGCTATGATCTTATGCTTCCCTTTAGTCAAATTCCAACTAGTTTACCAGGTACTGCACCCAATTCATCTAAAGTCCTTATGCACACTTCCCTGGGAGGTCGACTATGAACCCCGTGGCTTAGGTGGGTCGATTATTTTGCACCAACTTTCTTGTGATCAATTGACAGGATAGGAACACTATGCCTCTATGGATATAATCTACCTTGTAGCCTCACATGACTTTCTCAACATTTCCATAAGTGTCCTTAATCTTCTACGCAAGAGCACGATCCATGCTCTTTTTGGGGTAGAACTCTTTTGGGTCAAGGCCTTGCATCCTTATCTTGGTGATCTGATTGATCAATGTTGAATCCATTTTTATGCAGTGGTTCAACCATAAATATCTACCATGGTAGCAAGACAACAACTACTTTATGCATGTGTTCACTTCTTTGTGCCTACCAAAGTGAGGAATATTCATGACATTGAGTAGTGTGGATTGCGTGAGGTTCATGTTCCATGATTGGGGGATGATCTTTGAGTTCTTTCCCTTGGTTCTTATTAGATACTTATGTAGGGAAAGATTGTCGTACACCTTCCTGTCATCGAGGTTGAAGTCACTAAACTTCAACGTTGTGATCTTATCTTGGTCTACGCATACTATGTGTATCCCTTTCATGAGGTACACAGTGACCAAAGCGTACTCAAATTATCTGAGCACACTGTCATGATTGATTGTGCTTCTCAGAGGTGGTAGATAGGTGGGTAGTATACTCGAGATTAACTTAGCATTTGAAAGATCATCCTTATGTTTAGTTCTCTTTTCATTGACTGGCCAGGATGGACCAGCTGGAGCAGTGGATGGAGAGGTCGACAGTCCTCTCCTCAAAGATTCTTGTACTCTTGTAGACACTCCTCTCTCTGACATGACTATTTCATTCATTAAGTTGAGGATAACTTTCGTTACTGATTATTCAACTTTAGTGAGCTTGTTGGAAATCTGCACTTGGGATTAAAATTATCAGGGTCACGATGATATTAGATATGGCACTAGAACAAACAACAATAGAACAATGATCATTGTATACAATTCACTTATTCTATGGGCTTGAAATTCTTAGTTAGAAAAAGTGTTCTTCGTGCATGGTGCAATGGGATAAGTAGGAAACTCGGGAATGGTTCACTTGCAACGATTATGGGCCTCCATTAACTCTTGTTTCATCTGTTATGGCACAGTCTAATGGTCTATTGATGGACCTTTATTGCCTTTCTATCCATTTGGAGAATTGATCAAACAATTATAATATCCCCAACAACTATATTGCTTCGTCATGGTGAAGTGCCATGTGTCATTGTTCTGATATCCCGGTGAAGCTCCAATTCTGCAAATTTTCTATCTGTGAATTTCTTTCTAGAACCTTCTGCAACTTATCTCTCTTCTTACTTTTCTTCCTAGCCTTCTTCCCAGTTAGCTTTGTCTCGATAGTTCGTTTTCCATTATGATTCTTATCTTCTTTTAACATAGTCACTGCGTGTTGTTGAGATTCTTTCCTAGGATTCAGGGGCAAAACCTCTTCTTTATCTGAGATAGGTAATTCAATCTCCTATGAGTCTTCTAATGTTCTTGAAGCTTCAACATCTAGGTTTCTAGTGTTAAATAGCTTCGATCTATTCTCCTGTTCTTCGATCAAGTGTGCGATCCTCCTGGTCATGAAATATTTTAACTCCTATTTCTTCTGCTCCAAGACTTCTTCTTATTTCTTTCGTCTATATTGATCTCTATCAATCCATGATTTTTATATTAACATGGTAAATGTGGTGTTGTCCTCAATAAATTGAATAATCTCAAAATCTTCCTTTGTCGAAGTTCCATTGATGGTCATAGGTATCTGAGTGAGCCTTCCACATAGGTTTACCGATTTTCCTCTGAATAACCCTAGTCCTCTTAATGAAGGGATCATAGAAGGCCTTCCTATAGCTTCCCAAGTTCTCTTTGTCATGATATTCACCTATTTTTCCTCATCTAGGACACAGTCAATGTCAAAGTATCCTATTATTTCTTTGATCCATTCCTTTTCTTTAAATATCTCTGATAATATAACATGTCGGTGGTCATCCAAGATGTCTTTCATATGTATCAATACCTTCTTTGATTTTTTTTAGGGTTCTACTATAGCCTTATTTTTTGGATCTGCTTAGGGTTTTCTTGATTCAGATTCATTCCTTCAAGCTTAGCAATCATTCTAGTGAAATCCAACACTTTATGATCCACATGTTTGCAACAAAGACAACTAGGTCTTCTCCTAGGGAATTCTTTAGCAATATGTCTCAGTTTTCTGCAACTGTAACATAGGGTTAATCCTCTCTTTCTTTTAAATGATCCCCAACCTCTTTTGTACCACACACTAGGATCCTAGGAGCTAACCTACAATAAATTATTTATGGGATCATGCATCCATTCATTAGTCCAAACATTATTTCAATGCATAGGTATAGCATATTTTTCACTATTCTTCTCATATCTATTAACATCAAATATTCTTTCATCTATCAATACCCTAGTTTTCAAACTAGGACAAATTTTATTAAACATACCAAGATCCATACTCTAGAAATAAAAAATTTCACTTATCTTACTTCTACAAAGCACAAAGCTTCTAGATCTTAAAATTTTAACTATTCTTACCTTTATCAGATCACAAATCTTGCAAGTCTTACCTCTGTTAATCAGAAATTATCACTTTTACCTTTCTTAGAGAACAAAGCTTCCAGATCTTACCTCTTTTCTTCAGATCCGGTCTCCTTTCTTCAGATCGAGATTCTTTCTTTAGCACAGAGCTTCCACAATTTTATGATCAATATTTTCACAGAGCTTCTTGTTTCTCAGTTCCCAACAATCACAGTTCTAGGTCTCGGCCAACATTTGGAATTAACTTCCAAAACTTGGTCAAGGGACAACATTTGGAATTAACTTCTATGTATTGGGTTTAATAGGGGTAAAATAAACAATAAATGCATATCCTTAAGGTTCCATTCTTTTTCTTCAAAAAGAGTGCTATCACTCTCCAAGGTGAGACAATTCGGTGTATGTATTATACATTTGCAATTATTTTAATTCTAGTGTGCTCATCCTATAACCATTTTTGGATACTTGGGAAACTCTATGAATTAATTCAATAGAGACTTCTATGTTTCTCTTGGGTTGAAAACTTGCTATCTTCCCAAACACATATTCATATTGTTATAGAACTAAAAAATATTCAAGACATGTAAGACATCTAAATGTCTTGTTATGATAATCTAACATAGCATGATGATGATCCAACCAACACATTCCAATTAATATATCATAATAAACAAATGGTATGATATTAAGATCTATAATTGTGTTTACGTCATTAAGTTCTATGGGGTAGCACATAAAATTCTCATTAATTCTTCTTTTGGTCCTGGTAGATAACTATACCAACTATGATTTTTGAAGTTTATTCACATTCTAATGAAATATATCCAGTATATTAGGACCTATTTAATTATGAATTGCACCTTGGTCAATTAAAATAGAAACCTGATGATTGATAATATTACCTTCTACCTCAATCATATGAGACTGAGGTTTTACGTGTCAATTCACTAGGGATGCATATATCCTTGGAACACTTCTACCCACATATATTATATTGTCTTCCTGAATATTGTGTACATTCCTCATTATATCCACTCTATGATGACAATCTATGTACCTATTATCTCCCTTACAGCCCCAACACTTGATTGGTCATATTTCTCTTTTCCCCAAATATTCTACCATGTTGGACTCACTCAGATATGGATAGCATTAATGATAGGAATTAGATTTGTTCCTAAGAAAAGTTGTCTTCGATACTTTTTTCCTTTGATCCACTTTATCATTTTTATTATCTCTCCAATAATTCAACACCATTGATATTCCTTTCTTCCTCTCATATATGTGTTTGTCCTTCCTAATGGCCTCCTCTAGAGTCATAAGTTCATTAAATTGAATCCTATATCTATAAAATGATGGACTTGTCCACTAAAGAATATATTAATTTTAACTTTATCATCCTTGATGAATTCCACATACCTCAACAAATCTAATAATTTCTTCTAATATTCTTCTATAGTCTGATTCCCTAGATTGAGTTCAAATAAATATTCTATATTCTTGTGATAATAATTCTCTGAGAGGTATTTATATTGGAAATAACTTTTAAATTTATTACAAGAGGCCTTATTTTTATTAATGTTCTTGAGTTGCTTCAGTTGGTCCCACCACATAGAAGCTTTCCCTTGAATATGATAGATGGAAATTCTTTCTTCCAAATTAGATGAATAATTATGAAACTAAAAATACTTTCTAATTCCAAGTAAATATGATGAAGGAGCATCCTTTCCACCTCAGCAAGAGCGATATATTCAACACATCAGTGTGGATTCAAGAATGGAGAGAGGTTCTAGCCCTCTCATTTTTCCTTGAATTTAAAAATTCAATGCAATAAATTGTTATTAAATGTTGTAAGACTTGAGCAGAGCGAGTTGATGCCTTTGTAAAGGCTGTAGATAGAGTCACCTTTAATGTCTGACCGTAGGTTGATATATATCTGATTTGGAATAGATTTTCATTTATTGTAATAAGCCTCAATAGATAGGAATTTTAATGGTGATTAGACACCACTAGTGTAGTGTGGAGGGAAGGCTCAAGGAGCCCTTATTTTGTAAAATCCTTGTCATCAATTTTCATATTATTGGAGTTCGGAGAAGGAGGAGAGAGAGGAGACTCTGTTGCAGTCCAAGCTTGCACATATTGTAGACAAACATTCAGATATTAATATTAAATAGCAGATTTTATTATTTATGAGTTTATGTGTGGTGAATGTTTGTTTTATGAATGTCATCTATGTGTTTTATGAATACATGTTGTATATGTATGTTATAGGTTTCATCTATAGGGATAAGATATACTTCACTATATTTCTATGAGTTTTTTAGGTTATTATGGGTTCTTTTAGGCTAAGTGCAAGGAGTGCACAATAGATTATTGAGAACACTATGAGCCAGCGAAAGGAGTGTGCATCTGAATTTCAAATTGAATTCAAAGGAGAACATTCTAGGAGGGAACACTAGTATAATTACAGAATCATAGAGGATCCTCAAGGTTATTGAATACCTTGGAGGATAAATTGTGCAAAGAAGAGGCATAAAATAGACTTGATGAATATTTTGTAGAGCTCTTCCATGTGGGAATTGAGTGGGTACAGGGTGTCCACAGGGTTGAAATTCGGCTAAGTGTCAAGGAAAAATTCTGAGAATTTTATAATTTTCGAGGAGGAACAAGCTCAGAAGAGATAGCGGATTTAAATTTTTTAGTAGGGAGGAGCCCACTGAAAATTTCACAATCAACGAGAAATATCCATTTAGAGGAATCAAGGTCTTTCCAAATCATGAGATATAGGAGAGTTGCATGGAGGATAGTCTTAAAATCCTTCAACATTTCATGTATTCATAGGTTTGAAAGTGTATAAGCATATGGATCACCGAAGTGCGGAAGAGACAAAGTGAAATCCTAGCCATCATTATCAAGGAGGGTACATTGCAGTAGATCATAAATTATGGGAGATAAAGCTCCAAAATATTTGCATGGATACAAGAATAATTCTCATGAAGTCGCAAAGGCCTAAGAAATCTAGACTGTTGGATCCAGAAGGACACATGGTGTAAATTCGTTTAATTCATAAGAATATCTCTTCATAGGAAAGAGAGAGTGGTGAAGCCAAAACTCCCAAATCCTGAAGTAGTGAAGTAAATCGTGGTTGTCAATCTGAGAGGGACACTTGTCATCAAATCGTAGAATACAAAAGTCTGTACTCTAGAAAATAAAAGAGGAAGTGGATTCGTTGAGTATAAGTCGTCTGAAGCTCCATAAGTAAGAAGAAAACCTAGCCGTTAGTTGTTTGGACACGTGGCATCATATCCATCACTTCAGAGATAGGACACTTCGGGGATATTAGACAGTAAATTCCCGAAGGTTGAAAGTCCCAAAGGTCAAATTCAATAGGGTCTAATAACTGCAAGGAACTCATGTCAATAAAATGTGTAGGATCACTAATATAATGTCTCAAAACATATACGTGAAACAAATCATGCATACGCCTCAAAGAATCAGGAAAGGCTAGTTGATAGGCCACGTGCCCCTTTTCATCCACAATATCAAAAGGTCCCATGAACCCAGGAGAGATTTTATCTCCCTTTCCAAACCTGATCGAACACTATGCAGTTTAACCCACAAGAAGACTCGATCGCCAACCTCGTAACTATGGTCGACACGGTGCACATCGACATAACTCTTCTGTCAATCCTACACTTCTTTAATACTTTGTCTTAGTGTTTGCATTTTCTCTTCCATTTATTGGATCGCTTCTAGTCCCACCAGGACCCTATCCTCAAGATGAACCCAACTGAAAGGCGTCCGACATGGTTGCTTGTAAAGAAACTTAAAAGGCTCCATATTAATGGTTCTTTGGTAACTGTTGTTATAAGCGAATTCCACCAGTGGAAAGAATTCTTCCCAATGCTTTTGTTGGTCCATAATGTGCATGTGCAACATGTCCTCTAAGGTTTGGTTCATTCATTCGGTCTACTAGTCAGTATCCAAGTGGTAAGAACTAGTGAAGTTAATTTGAGTTCTCAAGGCCTCTTGGAAACTCATCCAAAATCGTCTAGTAAACACCAATCCTTAATCAGATATAATCCTCCTAGGCATTCCATGCATCCTCACAATCATGTTGATGAAAACTCTAGCTATGTCAGGTTCCTAATAAGTCATATGCATAAGAATAAAGTAAGAACTCTTTTTCAGAGTCTTTACTAGTACTAAAAGTGAGTCGTGTCTCCTTGTCGTCAGTGGAAATCCAACAATAAAATCCATTGAAATAACCTCCCATTTCGATTTTGGAATAGTGTGTTGTTGTAGTAATCCTGCTAGATGTCTATGTTCATCCTTCATCTATTGATATTCTAGACATCTGGCCACATAGTTGACTATATATTCCTTCATTTCCTTCCAGAAGAATAAGGGTTTAAGGTTTTCCCTCATCTTCGTGACTCCTTGGTGAGCCATGTACATTGCTCTATGAGCCTCATTTAGGATCAAACTCCTCAAATTGTCATTTGGTGGTACGTAAATATGATTTTTAAATGTCAATAATCCATTGTTTTCAAACATAAATCCTTCAAATCTTGGTACCATCATCATGTTTTGTTTGATAAAACCCTTGACCTCTTTGTACCAGTCATCGTCATTTTGTAAAGTTAGAATCTTTTCACATAGATTTGTCTGAAAAGGCAACACTGAAAAGATGTGTGGTCTTCGACTCAATGCATCTGCCACTAGGTTCATTGTTCCTTTTATGTAAGTAATCTCGAAGTCGTACTCGCTAAGTAATTCCAACCAACCTCATTGTCACACATTCAGGTCTCTTTATGTAAATATGAATTGTAGTCCACAGTGGTATGTTGATCCATAGGATCTTTTAATGACTATGGTTGAGTTTTAATTTTGCATGTGTTAATTATCCAATTCAGAAGCTTAATGAAACAATGAGAAAAAGAGAGGAATTATGACAGCCATATACACATATGCAGATCTGAAATGAAATAATAGACAACAAACCATAACACAAGAATTGATAATAGAGTTCGACACAACTTTTGCCAATGTCTCCGGGCCATTCTCTCTATGGGGGGGGCTTCTTTATTTATGTTCAAAAGCTCAAAAATACATCGCAGCAGTGCCAATTGGATACAAGACCAATCTGGTCATGTTCTTCTAGATCTCAAGAACCCTGCAAAGAAAATGACATGCAAAACAGACGTTCGGAGCTCCCAGAAATGGCCCGCAAGCGTCTACTCCTCAATAGCTTCCCTGAATAAAAATGGCTTTGGGTTGGCTTCCCTTCAACATAACTCTACTCTAATTGTGCTCTGATTGTCCTCCATGGCCTCAAACAGGCCTGGTTTTTATATATCTAAATTTGGTTATCCATCCCCAACTTGCTCTAAATATTTGGGCTCCAAAAATGTCCAATATCTCCCAAAAATGGAGAAAATCCATTATTAACAGGCTTAAAATCATTGAAAATCCCAAAACTATATAAAAAAACCCATTTTTGTATAAAATTAGGTGCAACCCTTTTCAACGTGCACTTTTGGTGATGTGGGGGAGTGGCCATGTGGCCAAGCGCTTCAACTGTACGCAATCCCCCTGTCCGGGCTGGCTCCTGGTCATCGACATGGTCTATGGAACCACCAACTAACTATATATAACCCCCACAACATTTTGGTGAATGGCCCCGGGTCTTGTGGGATCCACCCGAGATCTGAGGACTCGACCCTATCCACACACACCCACAATTTTAAACCCCACGCTCCCGGTTACATGGGCGGTCATGGTCGTGTTGTTTGTGCCGAGGGCTGGGGATAAGCCCCAACCCTTTCCCCCTCTGAGTAATACTTTATTCAAACATAAATAAGCACTTTGTCGTATAGGTGTTGATAAACACCCATGGGGTGGGTAGTTAGCCCGGTCCTGCCAATCCACAGCCCGGAGGAGAGGTCAGGGGTTCAACCCCGAGGAAAACCATAAACTTTTACACAAACAATGAACCAACCGCAGGGTGCCACGTGGCAGCCCATGACTGGACCACATGGCGCATCAACCACCAACCAAAAACTGGAAAGTGTAAAATGCCATATGGTCCACATCACCTGCCATGTTCCCTACCACCATACCTGTCCAATCACCTACTGAAATCATCTCGTGCCACGTGTCACCCTTACAGTGGTGACATGTGTCACCCATAGATTGGTCCAGTTGTCTACCATACATCGCATCACTTGCCACGTGTTGTCACCCAGAGCTGCCGCATCATCTGTACAGTCATACGACCTATATAGTCATCATACCACGTGGCACTGTACGGACTGTACGGACTATACAATCATCCCCTTTTTTTTGCCTGTTTGGGTTTTCGGACATAATGCGATATCTTTTGCATACAGAGCCCATTTGACGAAGTAAATATATGTTTGGAATTAAGAATATGAGACAGACGCAATGGCATTGGTTTTGTTGGATTCTGAGCACTTTCATTTTTGAGCCTTTTTTAGCCCTGTCAGGCTCCTGGATCCGATTTTGGATCACACCTCCCCACTAAAAGACCTTTTGGTCCCCAAAATGTTACTGAATAGTCAACAAGCTTGGGATAGACTACCCAGCTTGTTCTCTGTCTCTGAACTCTATCTTGTGCACCTATCTCATCAAGATCAACTGTAACACAATCATGACAACTGACAGTATATTGTTAGCCATTTGAACCCTGTTACATCTTACTAAAGCCACTATCATCCATGTAGAAAACATTACTAATGAAAACATCAAAAAGACGACTGCAAATGAGCTGATATACTTGAGATATTTGCACGACATGAACTTATATTGAAGCAACTTATGATTTATTTTCCATTCAACAATCATTTCTTGTTCTTGCTTAAGATCAATTACTTCATTTGAAACAATTATTGGTTTGTTGCTTGCTGGCACTACCTTCTTTAATTGTTCCATTGTTTGAAGTGTTTTATTTTCTTTAACATGATGAGCATGAACCACATAATCTTGACCTGCTTTAGTGAATTGATATTGATTCTTTGTTCTGTAGAAGATTGCCTTACAATCATATAAGTATGGACTACCTAAGACCATTCCACATTCTCTTAATGAAACTACATCACATGTTACTTCGTCCACATACATAGATGAAATTGAATATTTGATTGTGCATTGTTTTGTTATGTGCATATGATGATGATTGCTTATCCATTTAAGTGTGTAAGGCTTATGATGTAGTTGTGTTTTTAATCCCAATTGCTTAACCAATTATTCTGAGATTAGATTATATTGAGATCCACTGTCGATTAATGTGTCTATCTTAGTGTGTCGCATGATTACCCTTATGTGAAACAATTTGTTTCTACAATCAATGTCTTCACCAAATTTACCTATCATACCAACCAATGAGATCTTTGATTCATCACCTGAATCCGATCCCAAGTCTGTGGGTTTTGTTGTCATTGCCACTATTTTCATTCGCTTCTTTTATTTGAACCGCTTTGGCCTCTTCTCAGGATGCAACTGCCAACATTTGTCCTCATCATGTCCCTCTTTCTTGCAATTCTTGCAAGAGGGCTTTCCTTCCTTCCTCATCACTGCATTTGCATTTTTTCCATGCCTTTTCCTCTTGTCCTCTTTCCTTGAAGATGATGATTCCCCTGACACACCTTCTTTCCCTACTTCAATATACGTAGCTTGAATAGAAACCTCATTAAGGTTAGTGGGTCCAAACATGAAAACAATGTTTCTAATATGCGTAGGTAAACCTCCTATATACTTCATAAGAGTTTCTTGTGTTTGTAAAGGGATGTCTAACATTAATGCCATTTTTCGAAATCCATTGGTGTATTCTTGCACTGTTTGTCCTTTTCTTAGTTTTAAAGATTTTCATTCAATTAATGCTTTTTCTTTATAACCCAAAGGATAGAATTGTTTCCTAAGTGCCAAAATGAAACTCTTCCATGATGGAAATAGATTACCCACTTGTTGTGTTCCCTTTTGCAGCTTGATTTTCCACTAGATGAGAGTTGTACCTGCAAGTCTCAAAGATGCCAACTTGATTTGTGTGGCCTCATCCTTGATCTGTTGCACACTGCAATATACCTCCATCTGCCTGATCCAATTGTCAAGTTTTTCTGCATTTACTTCACCATCATATATGGGAAACTCAAATTTAACATCAATTTTTAACAATGGAATTTCATTCTTATTCTTATGAACATTTTTTTTTCCATTAGATTTAGAACTTGAACTTGAAGAAGAAAGAGAAGAAGGAGGTGTTGATGGAGGTGAAGGAGGAATCTGAGGATGGTCCTCTTCCTCTTCACTTTTTCCCTTTGAAGATTCACCCAAAACTAGTCTCTTTCATTCCAAGTAATCCTCATACAAAACTTTCACCATCTCCGACATAGAAAGGAATGTTTTCCGGAACTCTTTCTCATCTTCAGAAATCCCTTCTTCTGATGCCATCTTCTCGCTGTGATAATCTCTCTTTCTCAATCGAATTAATGGATTCTCTACAACAAGATCACCTTCTCCACGCTGTATCTTTTCCCTATTTAACATGCAAAACTCAAATCCAAACGTCAACTAGCTCTGATACCACTTGATCCGTAGGATCTTTTAATGACTATGGTTGAGTTTTAATTTTGCATGCATTAATTATCCAATTGAGAAGATTAATTAAAGAATGAGGAAAAGAGAGGAATTATGATAGACATATACACATATGCAAATATGAAATGAAATAATAGACAACAAACCATAACATGAGAATTGATAACGAAGTTTGGCACAACTTTTGCCTACGTCTACGGGCCTTTGTCTCTGTGGGGGAGGATTCTTTATTTTTGTTCAAAAGATAAAAAATACATCGCAGCAGTGCCAATTGGATACAAGACTGATCTGGTCATGTTCTTCCAGATCTCAAGATCCCTACAAAGAAAATGACACGCAAAACAGACGTCTGGAGCTCCCAGAAATGGCCCGCAAGTGTTTGCTCCTCAATAGCTTCCATGCATAAAAATGTCTTTGTCTTGGATTCCCTTCAGCATAACTCTGCTCTAACTGTGCTATGAATGTCCTCCATGGCCTCAAACAAGCCTCGTTTTTATAGATCTGAAGTTGGTTATCCATCCCCAACTTCATCCCAAAATTTGGGCTCCAAAAATGTCCAATATCTCCCAAAAATGGAGAAAATCCATTATTAACAGGCTTAAAATCATTGAAAATCCCAAAGCCATATAAAAAAATTCAGTTTTGTATAAAATTAGCTGCATCCTCTTTCGGTGCATTCTCTTGGTCATGTGGGGGAGTGGCCATGTGGCTAAGCACTTCAACTGTACGTGAGCCCCCTGTCCGAGCTGGCTCCTGGTCATCGACGTGTTCTATGGAACCATAGGCTAACTATATATAAACCCTGTGCCCTTTTGGTGAATGGCCCTAGGTCCTATGGGATCCACCCAATATACGAGGGCTAGACCCTATCCACACACACCCGCAAGTTTAAACCCCGTGCTCTCGGTTACATGGGCGGTCACAATCGTGTTGTTAGTGTAGAGGGCTGGGGCTAAGCCCCAACCCTTTCCCCCTCCAAATAATACTTTATTCCAACATAAATAAGCACTTTTCTATATAGGTGTTAATAAAAAACCATGGGGCGGGCGGTTAGCCCAGTCCTGCCAGTCCACAGCCCGGAGGAGAGGTCGGAGGTTTGACCCCGGGGAAAACTATAAACTTTTACACAAACGACGAACCAACCACAGGGTGCCATGTGCCAGCCCATGACTGGGCCACGTGGCACATCAACCACCAACCAAAAACTTCCAAGTGTCAAATTTCGGATGGTCCACGTCACCTGCCATGTTCCTTGCCACCGTACCTGTCCAGTCACCTGCTGACATCATCACGTGCCACGTGTCACCCTTACAATGGTGACATGTGTCAAACATATATTGGTTCAGTTTTCTACCATATGAAACATCAGTTTCCACATGTCATCACCCAGAGATACCACATCATCTGTATGGTCATACGTCCTGTACAATCAACCTACCACGTGGCATTGTACGGACTGTACAGACTGTATAGTCATCCCCTTTTTTTTGCCTGTTTGGGTTTTCAGACATAATGAGATATCTTTCGCATACAGAGACCGTTTGACAAAGTAAATATATGGTCAGAATCAAGAAAACAAGACGGACACAATGGCATTGGTTTCGTCAAATTTCGAGAACTTTCATTTTTGAGCCTTTTTGAGCCCTGTCAGGCTTCTAGATCCGATTCTGGATCATCTGTCTTTAGTTCAAATTTGTGTCCAACAAGGCAGTGTCTCCAAAACTTCAAGTCATATACGATGGCTAAAAACTCCAAATCGTGTGTTGCATAGTTCTCCTCATGCCTTCTCAGTTTCCTCGAGAGGTAAACGATCACTCGACGGTCTTGCATCAAGACTCCACCTAAGCCTTCTTTGGATGTGTTAGTTCATACCAAGAAATCTACGTCCATGTCAGGTACCTTCAGTATTGATTTTGTTGTCAACAACTCCTTGATCCTCCTAAATTCTTCTGCACATTTCTCAGTCCAAACAAACTTCTTGTTTTTCTTCTGCAATTTCATGATCATATTTTCTATCTACAAAAATCCCTCGACAAACCGTCGATAGTATCCTACTAAACCCATGAAGCTACACACTTCTGGGACATTTGTCAGAACAAGACTTTCCATAATAGCCTTGGTTTTTGTGGGATCCATGATGATACCTTCACCGGAGATGACATGCCCTAAGTAGTGAATCTTCGATTGATAAAATGAGAATTTGGACAACTTCCCATACAATTTTTGCTCTCATAGACACTGTAGCACCAAGAACAAGTTCTCGTCATGATCCTCCATTTTCTGAGAGTAAATCAAAATATCTTCAATGAATACTTGGACGGACTTGTCCAAGTACTCACGGGACACCCCGTTCATCAAACTCATGAATACCCCTATGGTGTTTGTCAGTCCAAACGGTAAAATAGTAAACCCATAATGTCCAAACCTCGTCTTAAAGGAGGTCTTAGGGACATCCTCCTCCTTAATCCATAACTATTGGTATCTTGATCACAAGTCGATCTTTGAGAACACTTTCGTGCCCTTGATTTGATCAAATAGATCATCAATCCTTGACAATAGATAGTGATTCTTGATCGTTGCCTTGTTCAATTGATGGTAGTCAATGTAGAGCCTCCACGACCCATCCTTCTTTCATATGAAAATAATAGGTGCACCCCATGGTGACACACTTGGAAATATCAGTCCCAGTCCAGTAACTCCCTTAGTTGCATTCTCAACTCCTATAACTCTGGGTTCAACATCTGATAAGGCATTCTCGCTATCGATTCAGTCCCTAGTTTTAGGTCTAAACTCCAATTCCCTCTCCGGTGACATCCCAAGTAACTCCTCTAGAAAGACATCTGCAAACTCTCTCACCACAAGAAGGTGTTCTAGACCTCCCACTACTCCCTTCTTGTTTAATTCAAGGATCGCATAAAGCTTACATCCCTTGCGCTTGCTCTTTCGAAGATGAAAGGAAGAGATGAACCTCAGGGAAAATCCCTGGTTCTGTCCTACAATAACGCATATTTGTCCCTCATCATCGACCAAGATCAACCATTTCATATTAAATTTGAGTATCACCTCATGCGATTCCAATGACTCCATATTGATCATGATGTCATAAGATCCTAATATCATGACGTATAGGTTGGCCCTGGTGAAAAACTCTCCCAAGTTAAGGATACAACCCGTAACCTTTCCTCCATCCTTATGTTTAGCTCCATAAGCCATATCTATGAATCTAAACTCATCCTATTCGACTGCCTTAACCTTAATTATTTTTAGTGCTGCTCCATAAATGAAACTCTCGGTAGCACCAGGATCTATCAAAATACTAAGGGTCTGGTCAGCGATGGTGACTGACATCTTGGGCATAGTCGATTGATTCTCTTCCTAGTGGTTAGTCACTGCTTCATGAATCTGATGGGCCTTGCCCAAATATCCCACGATAGTGGGTATGACTAATCCAGATTCTCTAGTCCTCTGCATAGGGCAGTCACACTAATAGTGTGGCTCCCCACACGTCCAACACCCCTTCTTCGATCCAGTAGTCCTGGTACCCGAGGTAGAAGATGAGGACCCATCGGCCTAGAATTCGGGTCTGTTCTACTGAATAGGCCTAAATTGCTACTATTTTGGTCGACGTTGCTAATGATGTTGTGGTCCCCGATAAGGTGTCCATTGCTAAGGTGTCAGTCGCCGAGGTGTAGTGAAAGTGGATCCTCTCTGTAATCCATGATATCTGGGTGTATGTCTGGCTGGTGTCTAATGTTGTTGCACACCAGATGACACCTACCTTGCCGGTCTCACTAGATTCCTTCTCTAAACCCCGCTGATAAACTTCTTCTCTTCTATGAAGTTCTTCTAGACAACATCATGCAAGGTTTGAGGCATTAGAATCCTAACCTTTGCACGTATGCTTCCAATAAGGCCTAACATAAAACCTATTGACCTTAAGTTTCTCCATGTTAAGATGCATAGCATACCAAAGAAAATCCATAAAACAAGCCTCATACTCAAGCATCGTACGACCGCCTTATCGTAAGGCATTGAACTCGTTGAGCTGATGCTCAATGAATTCCTCTGATAGGTACCTCTCTTGAAACCATTCCTCGAATAGTTCCCATGATAGGTCTTCAACGACCATGTTCAGTTGTTGTAGGATCATCTTCTGCCATATAAGAGTGCATCCCTTCAGTTGAAATACCACCATTTGCACCTTCATGTTGGAGGTATAGTTGGGAAGTGCAAAGCACATCACCATATTCTCCAACCATGCCTCAGCGGTTGCGTCATCCAGAGCACCAAAGAAATCAAGAAATTTGACATTCTCAAGCTCATGGTGAATGCTACCAGTACCAAATGAAGCACATGGTGGACCCTCAGTGGGTGCCAGTGCTCTCACCTCATCTCTATCCAAATGGTTGATCGGTGCCTCAAACATGCACTGAAAATATCTCATCATTCCGACCACATCACCTACTACTATCTTCTCCTGCCCGACAACCTACTCGTCTCCCTGGGGGTTAGACCTCTCAAGCGTGAATACTATTGGAGGCATCATGCCTCCTCCCCTAGCACCCCGTCATCTACCTCCATGACGTCCTCTAACCATGATTACCTACACGAGTACAGGTCAACTTAATTAGAAACGTTATAATCAAATCATATCAGCGAAATATGTAGTGATCCCAATTCATGGGTTGAACATGCTCTGATACCAAGTGTAACATCCCCTTCATTACGACCACAGGTGAAGATTTTTTTTTTTTGTTTTTTTAATAATTAAGAGGCAAGAAGGAAACATCGATAATGATTTAACCACACCATGGACAATGAACAAAAGCATGCAACCCAGGAAATAGGAAACTATGACTCCACTCACTGGCACAGGGGCAACTGAGCAACATGCGCAGAATAACAGGGAGGAATGACTACTCGCTTGACACAACAAGACACTCCTACATGCTAAGGGACAAATTCCCCTTCCTAACACAATGATGTTGACGAACAAGACTAGAATCTCAAGGCACACGAACCAAGCACACAAATTCATTCCAACCATGCACCCAAGCAACTTACCATGCTCGAAAACACTCCCCAACATGCATCGACTCCAATCAGTTATTCGTTCACTGTTATCCGATTGGATGTGCCATGATCTCCTCATCAGGAATCATGTCATCCCCAGGTGATAGATGCGTCGACAACCTTGTCACCACTCATTCTATCAGGACCGAGGACTCTAGATAAATCTGACGCGCTAGAAACTAAATATCAAAAGGAAAACCACACCCATACCCCAAAAACTGGTTGAGGAAATGCGAGAGGACGAAGACAAGGGATGACGCAAGCCAATACAAGACATTATCCCTAACCCAACCAATCACCCAGTCTAAACCAGTCAATGATTACAATCTATTTTAACATGGGCTCCAATCTAAACATGGCACATCAAAGTTACAATTATTCAATAATGCACCTGCTAATTTAACGTTATAACAGTCAATCTTGCAAGTCTAAGTAATCAATACTAAAACTATAATTTTAAATACCATCTAACTAGCCATTAACTTGAATAACAATATCAACAATCTTAATGAAGGATGCTACCATTATAATAGTTATGAAAAATTTAATCTCAACATGTAGTCTAGCTATATTGGTCGAACCAACAATACTAGTTGTCTATTATCATTGAGAAGGAACTGCTAATTGTTAACATCATTGTAGCAATATAACAAAGCAATTAACATGGCAGTTACCTAACGATTAAATTATCAATAACTAAACAATTCACATGATTGTTATCATAATAAGTAATATATCAATAACAAGGTGATTAACATGTTGATTAACATAACAATTAATATAACAATAACAACGAAATTACATGATTGTTAACATAACAATTAACAGCCCAATAACAAGGCAATTACATACTATTAACCATTTAACTTGTTGCGACAATTAATCAATAAGAAGGAATCTGTTGATCATTAACCCACTATAGCAAATAACATGGCAGTTAATATGGAAAATAATATAGCATTTACATTGCAATTTAACATGGCAATTAACAGTAGGAAGGAAACTGCTGACCATTAATATTGTTGTAGCAATTGTTCTGGCAATTAATATGTGATTTTATATAGCATTTATCATTGCAAATAACATGGTAATTAATATGGACAATAACATCATTGTGGTAATTAAATTTTGGCAGTGAGAATGTTGGGTATAACTCTAAGTGAACGAGAATAAAAGGACAATACAAAACTGTAGAAGGATCAACTCGTGGTCATTCAACAACAACTCATTCAACATTTAAGGCATTTTCATGTCCATTCCAGCAAACACAATCATCATTCTAACTAGCAATTCATGTCCCTTCAACAATAAACTCAGTCAATCAATTTAGAAGAAAAAACATGGGTATTTCAAGAAAAATGATGCAGGAGAATTGCTCCACGTTATCAAGCGTGAGCTAGCCAACACATCAAGTGCACATTCAATGGAGAGGAGAGGTGCAACCTTCTCACCTTAAAATTTCAAATTTTGAAATTGTATTTAATGATTGTAAGACCGAAGAGCCAAAATCCATGCATGTGCATAGGATTTAGATAAAGGTTGCCTTAAATGGTTGTAAATCTGAGATCTAGATATGATTCAGACTAGACAACCATTCAATGTAATTGAATGTAAATTAATGATAGTTGGTGAGGATGGAGGGAAGCGCTTGAGGAGCCCCTTTTGTAAAAAGATCTTCTTTTGTTTTCCAATAGAGTAGAAGGAAGAGAGGTAGAGAAGAAAAAAAGATAGAGATAAGAGAGGAGAGCCGATACTTAGTTGCAGTCTGAGCTTGAACACATTGTAATCAGGCATTCTTGATTAATATAAACAGAGCAATTTTTCCTACATATTGTTGTTCATGTGTTTGTGAGTTCATGGATGAATGTCTCTATGTGTTGATGATATGATGTAGATGTATGTTAGATGCACATTTGTAGGGATATACATATTTTCATATCTCTTGAGTTCTTTGGTTTTAGGTTTGGATTCTTTGTGGTTTCATGCAAGAGTGCATGAAAGAGTACTGCGGTCTCTGAAAACTAGTGCAAGGAGTGCNATGTATGTTAGATGCACATTTGTAGGGATATACATATTTTCATATCTCTTGAGTTCTTTGGTTTTAGGTTTGGATTCTTTGTGGTTTCATGCAAGAGTGCATGAAAGAGTACTGCGGTCTCTGAAAACTAGTGCAAGGAGTGCACTTCTGAATTCTGCAGAATTTCAGAAAAAGACGTGCCAGGAGGGCACACCAGCTGAAGTCATTGACTCACAGAGGAAGCCTCAAGGTTGTTGAACACCATGAAGGAGAAACTGTGTAGAGGAGAGCACAGAGAGGAAAAGAAGAATTGCTGAGAATTCTGTAAAGGCTCTGCCAGGAGGGCATTGAGAAAATGCACAGGATGCATTGAGCCAGTGCATAGAGTGCACTTATGAATTCTCCTAAATTTGGATAGAGTTTTTACAGGAGGGAACACCAGAGGAAGTATTAGATCCAGGGGGAAACCTTGGAGGTAAGACTGTGTAGAGGAAGGCATAGAGATAACAAAATCACTAAGGGTTCTATGGAAACTCTTCCAGGAGGGCATTGAGCAGTTGCATAGAGTGCATCGAGAAGAAATCTCTTTCAAGTTCTGAGATAAGAGAAGTGTCAAGGAGAAAAACTTAGAGAGTTACTGAATACTTTTTTAAGCTTAGCAAGGAGGGCTTGAGGAGAAGTTCATCAAGAGGACACAAGATTTCCCTTTGAGGACATAGAAGGGTGAGTCCCCTAGAGGCTCGGGTAAATAAAGCTCAAGATGGATAACACAATTGTGTGCAGGGACCCTGGAAGGAGTGTAGAGGTCGTGAAACCTTTTGAGGTTTCAAAGTTAACAAAGATCAGGATGGATAGAGTTCCTAGAATGTAGGTGATATCCAAGGGAATTGAGCTCGCAAAGGAAGAAAAGGTTGAGGCCTTTGAAACTTCATAAAATCTCCCAAGGAGAGGAAGGAAGTTCTCAAGCTCAGGAGGGAGCATAGCTGCTATTAGATCAGATGGAGAGGTGAGATATGGACTATCAAGTTTCACCTCTAGACAACAGGAGGACAGATCACAAGGAAGAGAAATAGATTTGGGTCATCAGATCTAGTGCAAAGGACCGATAGCCGTCAGATCCGGAGGAAGCCGGACGGAGTTTAACCTCTTGGAGGTCACGTAGGAGAAGAGATAAGAACAGACGGTGGAGAGACTTCATGGAGAAGTTTCGAAATACCATGGACCGTTAGATCTCATATATCTATGAGAAGGTTAAGGTTGAGTGTTGCTTAGAATTTTGACATTTCAGCATTTCGGGGTTCATCATTTCGGCCATCCCGATGAGAAGGAGCTAGGGCACTTTGCATTGAAAACCGCAAAGTCATGAAACATGATGTGTTCTTGGAGAAGGGCATGGTCACAGAGGAAGCAGCCACATGGACTGAAGTTTGGTCAAGAGTTAACAGTCGTTGATCCCATTTTGACATTTCGACATTTTGGAGTTTGAGGTTTGGAGCGACAAGTGATTTTGGAATCATTGCATCGTGAACTCCCGGTTCAAGGAACCTCGAAGCATCTAGACCATTTGATCCAATTGATCAAGAGTCGTTGGATATCATGTGTGAATTCCCATATCGAAATTCAGGGATTGGAGTGACAAGTGATTTTTGGAGTCACTGCATCATGAACTCCCGGTTCATGAAATCCTGAAAAGATCTGAGCCATTTTGGGAATTCAGGGATTCTGACACTAGGGATTCAAAAGGGAAAGGAGTGAAGAATCCAAAGTCCGTTAAGTCCTTTTTGGCATTCTATGACCTGGGTGTTTAAGAGGCCAGGATTTAGGAGACATGGAGTCACGACTCGCGATATCATGAAATCCTGAAAGCATTTCGGAGGAATAGCACCCCTTTTCAACAATTCGGCATTTCAGGGTTTGAAAAGTAGAGGAGGCTGTGGTTTGCGTCACTATATTTGAAACTCCCAGTTACTGAAATCCTGATACAACCAGGACTGTTGGGTCGAGGGAGAACTCTATTTCGATTTTAGTGAGAAGGAGGTGAAGACTCAGGCCTGGTGCACGTTCTGCAAGTGGGGTTTTTGTGAAGGTCTGAGGATCAAATTTGTGGGGTTCCAGTGATGGCCCGAAAAAACTATTTTAGTTCTATGGATTCAAAGAAGATCGATCCTGTGCAGATATTGGCCCGAGAGTCAGGGGTTTTCATCAGTTATGGTATCAGAGCTTGATTTTGTCAGTATATTGCAAGCAGAGTAATATATATTTTTGAAGCTCTGTGATGATTGTTGCAAGGTGCACAACACTTAATAGACAGTTAGGAGGACTGTAGGAAAGGCTGGAAGCACTCACGATTGCAGAGTGACAACAACAAGTTTTCTACGAGGGAAGACAAGAACAGGAAGATGGCTACTAAATGCCATGGAAGTGGTGGAAAGAAGAACCAACAAAAGAAGAGAAAAGATGAGATGGATAAATAATTCGCCAAGATAAGAGCAAGGATGGAGGAGCTTGCATTGTGAGTGAAACAGGATGAAAAGACACATTGGGTATATGAATGTCCCGTGAAGAGAAATTTGGAGTGTCCAGTAAAGAAATTGTTGGTCAGAGGACAATGAAAGATATTGAAGGAATGGCTGAGGTATGTGGAAAGCCTCAGAGATGAAGAAGAGATGGTTCATGCCTGTGAACCAGAAGCTGGGAGAAATCTCAGTGATGATGAAGAAGAGAGATCGAGTGGAGATATCATAGACTTCCAAGTGGGAAAGGGAGAGTAGATGAACTCAGAGGTGAGTTCATATCGGCAATAGGAGCTGACAGAGAAGGAAGGTTAGAAAATTATTCTGATCATTGGAGGAATTCGGATATTCCTACCAAGCTACGAAGACAAGACCAAGGAAGATGTTGCAGGTACAACAATAGAAGGACAGCCAATAGATATTGTCAAAGAGAAAGAATAATCGAGGAAAACATCAGGAGATACCCCAGTAGAAGGAGAAGAATATGAGAATTCATAAGAATGGATCAAATATTTTAGCCAGGTAGTTGAAACAAATACACATGCCACACTGAAGCTAACAACAAAAGAAGAGCATGAAGATAAGATGCTCACTCCATGGGAGAAGGAGTTAGAAATGATGGAGGATTGGTTGAATCATCCAGAGCCAGTAGATGACTACCATGAGAAGATAGTCATGCACATGTTAGAAGAAGAGAATTCAGAGGAATTTCTTAGAAATTTCAGCCAAGGAGCTGAACAAATGATAACTGCAGTGTCGAGGCATGCAACAGAAGATGAAGAAAAATTACAGTCTGGAGAGTAGCTGGAGGAAGTTGTAGCTGAACCAACAGAATAAATGGAATAAGATAATATGTCAAAGAAGGTGATTAAATAGCAGGTCAGTCAAGAAAATAAGACTGCAGAGCTGAATTTTGTAGCAGGGTGGCAAGTTGAGGCCACAGAGGAAAAAGTTGGCATGGGAGATCTAGTTGATATACCCATTTTCCCTGGGAGAAGTTGGATGAGGATATTGAAGGAATTAGAAGGCTGATGTTGAAGTCAGCACTGGAAGAAGTTAGCGAAGAGAAGATGGACATAAAATATCCTATAAGAGCAGAAGAGAAACAACAACATCAATGAAGTAGTGGAGCAGATGGAAAACTCTAGAGAACTGTTAGGGATCCAGGTGGATTTCAACAACGTTGTTGGGAAGCTCATGAGTAGGAGCTCATGATTTTTGTAGCTGAGGAGTATGATGCAGGAGCATCGCTCCACGTCATCAAGCACCAGCCAACTTTCACATCAAGTGCACATTCAATGGAGAGGAGAGGCGCAACCCTCTCACTTTCAAATTTCAAATTTTGAAATTGTATTTAATGATTGTAAGACTGAAGAGACAAAAGACATGCATGTGTGAAAGCTTTAGATAAAGGTTGTCTTAAATGGTTGAAATCCTGAGATCTAGATCCAATTTGGACTAGACAACCATTCAATCTAGTTGAATGTAAATTAATGAGAGTTGGTGAGGATGGAGGGAAGTGCTCGAGGAGCTCCTTTTGTAAAAAGATATTCTTTTGTTTTACAGTAGAGTAGAAGGAGGAGAGGTAGAGAAGAACATAAGATAGATATAGGAGAGGAGAGTCGAGAATCAATTGCAGTCTGAGCTCGAACACATCGTAATCAAGAATTCTTGATTAATAAAAACATAGTAGTTTTTCCTGCATGTTGTTGTTCATGTGTTTGTGAGTTCATGAATGAATGTCTCTATGTGTTGATGATATGCTGTAGATGTATGTTAGATGTGCATTTGAAGGGATAGACATATTTTCATATCTGTTGAGTTATTTTATTTTAGGTTTGGATTCTTTGTGGTTTCATGCAAAAGTGCACGATAGAGTACTGCGGTCTATGAAAACCAGTGCAAGGAGTGCACTTCTGAATTCTGTGAAATTTCAGACAAAGACATGTCAGGAGGGCACACTAGCTGAAGTCATTGACAGAAGGAGGAAGCCTCAAAGCTGTTGAACACCTTGAAGGAGAAACTGTGTAGAGGAGAGCACAGAGAGGACAAGCAAAATTGTTGAGAATTTTGTAAAGGCTCTGCTAGGAGGGCATTGAGCAAATGCACAAGATGCATTGAGCTAGTGCATATAGTGCATTTCTGAATTTGACTGAATTTTGATAGATTTATGCCAGGAGGGAACACCAGAGGAAGTATTAGACCCAGGAAGAAACCTCAAGGTTGTTGAACACCTTGGAGGTAACACTATGCAGAGGAAGGAATAGAGATAACATAATCACTGAGGGTTCTATGGAAACTCTTCTAGGAGGGCATTCAGTAATTTCATAGAGTGCACCGAGAAGAACTCTGTTTCAAGTTCTGAGATAATAGAAGTGACAAGGAGAGACACTTACATAGTTACTAAATACTCTGTCAATCTCAGTAAGGAAGGCTTGAGAAGAAGGTCATCAGGGGGACACTAGATTTCCGTTTGAGGACACGGAAGGGTGAGTCCCCTAGAGGCTCAGGTAATTAAATCTCAGGATCGATAGCACAGTTGAGTGCAGGGACCCTGCAAGGAGTGTAGAGGTCGTGAAACCTTTTGAGGTTTCAGAGTGAACAAAGATCAGGAGGGATAGCGTTCCTAGAATGTAGGCGATATCCAAGGGAATTGAGCTCACAGAGGAATCAAAGGTTAAGGCCTTTGAAACTTCAGAAAATATCCCAAGGGGAGGAAGAAAGTTCTCAAGATTAGGAGGGAGCACAGGTGCCATTAGATTAGCTGGAGGGGCAAGATATGGACCGTCGAGTTTCATGTCTAGACAATAGGAGGAGAGAACACAAGGAAGAGAAATATATCTGGGCTGACATATCTAGTGAAAAGGACCGATAGCCATCAAGTCTGAAGGAAGGCACACAGAGTTTAACCTCTAGGAGGTCACGTAGGAGAAGAGATGAAAACAAACGGTGGAGACGCTTCATGGAGAAGTGCCGAAATCCCATGGACCATTGGATCTAACATATCTGTGAGAAGGTTAAGGCTAAGTGTTTTTTAGCATTTCAACATTTTGGCATTTCATGGTTTTGCGTTTCAGTAATACCGATGACAAGGAGTTGGGGCACTTTGCATTGAAAACCCCAAAGTCATGAAACATGACATGTTCTTGGAGCAAGGCATGGTCATGGAGGAAGCAACCACATGGATTGATGTTTGGTCAGGAGTTAACCGCCATTGAGCCTATTTCGACATTTCGACATTTCAGAGTTTGGGGTTTGGAGCGGCAAATGATTTTGGAATCACTGTATAATGAACTCCCAGTTCACGAAACTCCGAAGGATCTGGACCATTTGATCCAACTCATCGAGATTCGTTGGATCTCTTGTGAAAATTCCCATATCGAAATTTGGGGATTGGAGTGACAAGTGATTTTTGGAGACATTGCGTCATGAAATCCCGGTTCGTGAAATCCTGAAAAGATCTAAGACATTTTGAGAATTTGGGGATTTGAAAGGGAAAGGAGTGAAGGAGCCAAATCCCATTAATCCCTTTTCAAAATTTTGGGACCCGGGTGTTCGAGAGGCCAGGAGTCAAGAGACGTGGAGTCTCGACTTGCGATATCACGAAATCTTGAAAGCATTTGGAGGAATAGCACCCCTTTTCAGCATTTCAACATTTCGGGGTTTGGAAAGTAGAGGAGGCAATGGTTTGGGTCATTGTATTTCAAAATATTGGTTACCGAAATCCTGATACAGCCAAGACCATTGGGTCGAGGGAGAACTCCATTTCGAGTTTGGTGAGAAGGAGGTGAAGACTCATGCCTTGTGTACGTTGTGCAGGTGGGGTTTTCATGAAGGATTTGTGGATCGAATTCGTGAGGTTCCAGTGAGGGCCCTAAAGAACTATTTCAGTTCTATAGATTCAAAGAAGATCAATCCTGTGCGGATCTTGGCCCGAGGGTTGGGGGTCTGCATCAAACAATCTTTGTCAACTTTTAAAAGAAAAAGTGTGGGCATTTCAACAACAATCTCAGTCAACTTTTAAAATAAAAAACGTGGGCATTTCAACAACAATCTCTTTCAACTTGTAAAATAAAAAACGTGGGCATTTCAACAACAATCTCTATCTACTTTTAAAAGAAAAAACGTGGGCATTTCAACAACAATATCTGTGATATTTTAAATGAAAAAACATGTGAATTTCAACAACAATCTCCGTCAACTTGTAAAAGAAAAAATGTGGGCCTTTCAAAAGCAATCTCTGTCTACTTTTAAATGAAAAAACATGGGCATTTCAAAAACAATCTTTGTCAAATTTTAAAAGAAAAAATGTGGGCATTTCAACAACAATCTCTATCAACTTTTAAAATAAAAAAAATGTGGGCACTTCAACGAAAATATCAGACACATTTTAAATGGAAAAATTGTGGTTTCCCTTTGTCATTTCCCATATTCCAAATGAAAACGCATACAAGAATGACCAAAACGCCCTTCCCTTACTAGGATACCAATTATAATAACACATACAGGGAAATGATTTCATTTTTCCATTGCCAGGATACCAATACAACACAGACATGAATAACACAATTTTCTTTTTTTGCATTTCCAAGATACCAAATATAAAAAAGAAAATAGGGAATCAAATTGTTTTTCCATTGCCAAAGTACCAATACAATGCAGACATGATAACAAATAAAAACCTTTTTCCATTCCAGGATACCAATACAAAAATGCAGACATGAAATCAATTCGTTTTTCCATTGCCAGGATACTAATACAATGTAGACCACAGTAAGAGAAACGCAAGTATCCATTGGGAAAAGTCATTGAAATGATCGCAGAGATTCTAATAGTCAAGGCACAAAGAAAAACCAATAAGGACGCAAGATAATCCATACACATAGGTCTTTTCTAGATGGCGCAAGTTAAAACAGTTAGCCAAGGACAACAACGGAGGTAGATGGCTGATAGGAACATCCTTCGCTCATCATCCATGCATAGGGAAGTAGGGCATTGAGATCCATAGGTCTATTAATGCTGAAGAAATGACCATAGATCAGGCTCCTGACCAATTACTTAGGTGAGGACTGATGAGATAGGGATGAAAGGAAAAAACAACCACAATCTTCACAAATCAAAACACCAAAGGGTGGTCAAGACATGTCAGGAATCGAACGCCATGGTATTCAATCACTCATCAAGCTAAAAGATATGGAAACAATTTAGTCATCAACCAGAACGCTAAGACAATCAATTTCCTTACCCAATTAAACATGCAGATCCAAGGAATAAATCATACTACAATCTACCATTCAAAAATAAAGAAAGCGTATCATTGCTTGATCTCCCGCTCTAAGTTGATGTCTCATGTGCTCCATGAAACTCTATCTTGTTGACCAACGAGACTTCACCGATACCTCCCATCTAATTCTAGGAGTACCCTTCTTCCCCCTTTCCCTCACGAGCCGCAAAGGGGTCATGCACACTAACTAGAGAATCAGCTAGCTCACATCTCGCCTCACAAGGCCAAGCTACCACTCCTCACCGAGCTGTGTATCCCAACTCCCACAAGCTAAGTCAGTCAAGTATATATTTCTTCAATGTAATGTTACGCAAAACAGAAGAGGTCCATCAACATTTTCCTCCCTCCATTATATAGAGTTTCGAAGTTGCTTACTTTCTCAAATCCCATTTTATTTAATGTTTAATAAATCAATTCATAAAAATTCCTCACCATACATGTGTCACCCATCCCCCTCATTCCTCAAAATACTAATTTCTATAATTAATTAATTACCCTTATTTCCCTCACCCACCTAGAGTCACTCCTAGGTGTCCCCAAGTTCCCTTACAGGTTTTAATGACTTTCCCCATTATTAATTTGTTAGTTTAGTTATAAATTAGAATGTTCTTAAATGGTAGATACCTTAATAAGTTGGACTAACTGCTTTTTCCTTGTGTTTCCGCTTCTTTTAAGGTTTCCTCTTTTTCCTAATTTCCTAATTATTTTAGATTTCCCCATTTTCCCTTTTTAATTAAACTCAAAAAGGAATGCCCAAAAACTTACCCCTTTTCCCCAATTTAATGAATTAAATTTTGAATTAGCATAAAGTAAAACAATCATTCCCCTTTTAAAGTTTTTATCCCAAAAGATTTTTATAAAACACTTTAATTTCTTACCCCCTTCTTGTCACAAGGTTAATGAAGATTATCTTTATTAATTATTTATTTTATTTTATTTTTATTTTAATATATGTTTATTTTTATTATTATATGTTTTTATAAAAGGTTAAATTTTACCACCAGCAAAGATTAGACCTAGACCTTTATTTCCTAGGAGGGGCAACACATTTTTTTTTGGTAAAGGTTGTAAATCTTCCTTAACACTTTATTGTCCTAAAGCCATCTAGGTTTATTCATTTATTAAATAACCATGTTACATGCCCTCGAGGACGCACTAGGTTCTCCAAGGGTTCCACTCACCTCTTTCGGTTTCTCTTGCGCAACGCGCCCTTCAGGACACACCACATGCTCTAAGGGTGCCACTTGCCTCTTTCCATTTTTCTTGTGCAACGTTCCCTTAAGGACACACCACGTGCTCCAAGGGTGACACTCGCCTCTTGATTGACTTGGTAGACATCAAAAACCATCGTAGTCAATACTCAGACAGGTGATCTTGTGCGAGACTAAGGGCCTCTAATTAATAAGGCCCTTCCCTTATTGCACGCCCCTTAGAATCATTGTGAGTGAATGTCATAGCATGCCCTCATGGCATCGTCCGTCCTCTCAAACTAGGTAATCATTAACCTACAGTTTGAGCCATGGTCGGAGTGCTAGTCGGATGTGGTAGGGATGTTGCCCACACCTCTACCTCAACATATCTAGTAGTTGAGCATGACCTCTCTACTCCACATGTGAGTTTGGTCGAAAATCTATCATTAGCCTGCATCATCAACGAATCATGTAAGAAATATATCCATATCATATCATCTAATCAAGTGCACTAATATCACATATAAAACAATCAAAACCCATTAGTTCACTCCCCGACTCAATCCAGATTCCAAGGGGTTCCATCGATGCCTCCTCATCCTGGAGGTCCGAAATCCTGCACCCTCAGTAAAACCGAGTCAATAGCACCTATATATGTCAATGAAGCAAAACAACATGATGTCAACACATAATGCCTCATAATCAAAATCAATGTTTTAATAACATAATAATCCAGATCACTTGCGAGAAAGTGTCCTCAAAGAATAAGTTCAGTCAGTGCACAAGAGAGGGATGTTATAGATATGTATTTTTCTATTGACTTAATGCCTTGAGCTACCCTAGTATCTAAGACTCCCTATAGAATGAGCACACTAGAGATAAAAGAGTTGCAAATGTAGATAGAATATTTATTAAAGAAAGGGTACATATGCTTGAGTGTTTATCCTTGGGGTTCCCTTTTACTGGCACTTTTGTAGTCCTCTTGATTGTGGACACACACATGGAATTTCATCTCAATGTGAGATTTTCTACTTGTATTATAGACCAAAAAAATACTTTGACTTCATTTTTATTTAATTAACCTTATATTTTTCGACATCATTCTCTTCTTTATTTATGTAGAAAACTAATGAACTAATCCATCATTTGAACCCTCAAGCGAATTCTCCTTTGAGACAACCTTCTATTAATTGTACTTTTTGAAGGGTTGCATAGATTGCGATAGGAAATTGACTAAGCCGGGAAGTTGGCCATTGTAATATGTTAGTATACTATGGAGATAATTCAAATACTTAGTCGATTTAGCTTACCATTTGGTTGGGTCAACTAATATTATATGCGAGTTTACTATATACATTAATCGAATAAGTATTCGATGTAGTTGAGCATTGGTTGGGTTGACAAAAGATATACATTAATCAAGTACAAATACTAGTCAATTGAGAATTCAAGTTGGTTGACTATGAAGTCAAGAAAACCAAAGAAACACATTTTTCAATTGCAAAAATATGTAAAATAGGTAGTCGAATTGGTCAATTATTGTTTCAGGTTGACCAATGAAACATGTTAGTTGATTACAAAAACAAGTAGACTAGGTATTCTGGTTAGTCAATTTTTGTATTAGGTCGACTAAAGAAACACGTAAGTCCACTGAAGATACAATTCATCTAAATAGTTTAATTGGTGGACCAATGCAATAAATCATTCACCCTATCTCGATCATTTTCTCCACATTTTTCCTCTAAAAATTGGGATTATTTGTCTCGATTACACCAAATTTCATCCAAGATACTTTCTCAAACAACCAATAGTCATAATAAACTTCTATCTCTACACTTTGTAACTTCCAGATTGTAGCCTATGTAGGTCTTGAAACCTTAACTTTGATACCAATTTGTAAATTACCTATCTCCATGTTGATCCATGTTACTATCATTTTGACTCAGTACATACTATTATTTTTAAAATTATTTTGACTTGGCCCATACTTAGCTTTGATACCAATATTTTTTTTGTCCGGTTATATAAGGAAATATGCAGGAAATATGATAGGAAACACATGCAATTCATCGGTAACAATACATAGTTATAGCAACATGTGATTTATTAACAATCACAACAACTCTAACAGAACAATACATAGAAATAACTAAAAATATTGCATGGAAACTATACCACATATAGTATAAAGACATATCATTGATTATCCATGTATAAAAGATGTTACTCCCAATTGTAGGCTTTCCTACTCTAAATCTCTTAGAAACAGGCCAACCCTAGACTTGGGGATATGATTCTAAAAGGACAATTGATTTGTATTTCTATATGAACTCCCTCACATATCCTAATACCCAACAAATGATAACACATATACTCGTACAACATTTTACGCCAACCACCCAAAGGATGGAATTGTTGGAGTTACTTCACACACACCTACGATTTATTTTTCCTAAGGTTTTTCCTTGTTCATTACTCATAATTAGTCATTATCCAGTATCCTATATTTTAGGGGAGAATATTCCACTTGAAGAATATTCTCTTTCAATCGACACTTTAGTTTGACTAGTTGAGTTGAGTTTAGATGCTGCATTGGTTTTGTCACCATACAACATTTGGATCATCACCATCTACTGTGAACTTTCCTTGGGATCATCACTATACTGGTGCATTACCCTTGATTTCATGAGTTAACTCCTCACTACTCTTTGTTCAGTTAGTTAACTGAAGACTAGTTGACTAGTTAACTCAGCTAGGTGGCTATTCACTCCCGTAACTACCCGAGACACTAGAATAGGTGGCATTTTACTCCTGTAACTGCTAGTTTGTGTCGATATCACTCCATACCACCACTATGGATTATTATTTACTCATATTTCCTATATCTATTGTAAATTAATCACTCTTTGAGTGTGGAAACAGTTAATGAGAATTCTTTCATTCTTTCCCTCCTTCTTCCTCCTTCTCCAATTCTCTCTGCAAATGTGTGTATCATTGTTTAACTAGATATATTATGTGTATTTTCAACACATTTACATGGTATCAGAGCTGACAGACTGCTAAAAAAAAGATACACCAATTTTTTTTTGCAGGTACAAAAGATTGAGGACAACAAAAGATGGATTATTCGCCAGAAATACTTCTCACGCCTCATAACTCTTTGGAATGGAAGAAAAAAATTATTCTTATGCTTAGATGTAGAGTTTTGTACCAAGTAACCATGGAAATTGAAGTAGAGCCATATTCTACCAATGAGAAAAATGATTTTCTCAATAGACAAGATATGGCCATAGGATGCATCCTCTATTTTATTTCTCCTGAAATTATCCATCAAGTATATGATGACTCACAAGAATTCACTCCAAATGAATTATGGAGCATATTGGAGGTTTTATTTTGGAATAAGGAAGAATTTATGCAAAATGTTGACAAGATAGAGAATGTAGAAAAGCCACTGGAAGATAAATCATCTCAGTTTGAAGAGAATTCTACAAAAGTATCTACAAAAATTTGTATTCCATTAATTGAGGATAATGTCTACTCCATTTCAGATTTTTTTTCTAAAATTCATTTGGAATATATATGGCATGCATCTCAAGAGTCTCATGCAAATACTTTTCCATGCAAAATGCATGCATATCAGGAGACAAAAAGGGAGATGTGCACATCAGAATCAATTATAATATTTTTTTGGCACTATCTGTAGAAAAAAATTGGATATTTGAATTCATCTCAGGAAAATATCCAAATTCAAAAAAAGGATCGTCTGAAATGGAGCCTAGGAAGTGAAGTTATGATTGTTTTACACTCAACAAAATTTCAGCGTTTTTTCGAAAACGACCGCACGATTTTCAAAGTTATATCCAAAATTTATTTGGATCTTATTCATTAAAATAAGAGAAAGTGGATATGTGTGGGAATATTAATGATACATATACTTCATTAGATACGTGCAAACATCTATATTTTCAACAAAATCTTCAATGAGAATAAACTTCCACAGTTGTGAGGTCTTCTTGGAGTGAAGGATAAGGTTGCTTAACAACTGTTTTTTGTTCCTTCTAATTTTTTTATTTTTTTTACATACATTGTACCTTGAGGGGGATATTTTTCAATGACGTTTTCCCTCTTTCCCCACTTTATTTTAGTGTAACTTTTGTATTTGGGTACCTAATATGGCCTCATTGTCGGGACCCATTATTTATTTTCACCACAGAGAAAATTCAGGGGGTGTGTTGGAGTTACTTCACACACACCGAGGATTTATTTTTCCTAAGATGTTTCCTTTTTTATTAGTCATAATTAGTCATTATCCAGTATCCTACATTTTAGGGGAGAATATTCAACCTGAAGAATATTCTCTTTCAGTTGACACTTCAATTTGACTAGTTGAGTTGAGTTTAGATGTTGCATTGGTTTGGTCACCATGCAACATTGGGATCATCACCAGCTAATGTGAACTTACCTTGGGATCATCACCATACTGGAAAATTACCCTTGATTTCCTAATTTAACTCCTCACTACTCTCTGTTCGGTTAGTTAACTGAAGACTAGTTGACTAGTTAACTCAGCTAGGTGGAAGTTCACTCTCGTAACTGCCTGAGAGACTAGACTAGGTGGCAATTTACTCCCATAACTACTAGTGTGTGTCCATATCACTCTATACCACAAATATGGATTATTATTTACTCATGTATCCTATATCTATTGCAAATTATTCACTCTTAGAGTGTGGAAACAGTTAATGAGAATTAATTCATTCTTTCTCTCCTTCTTCTTCCTTCTCTAATTCTCTCTGAAAATGTGTGTTTCATTGTTTAGCTAGATCTATTATGTGCAGTTTCAACACATTAACAGGAATCCCCTTGTCTACGTTGCAGTCCCTTAGGTAATTCTCATCCCCTTTATAGATCTATTGTAGGATGTATGGGAATCTAACTGCTAGAGGATCTATAAAATACACAGATATATGAATAATCAATCACAACAATCCCATGCTCAAGTTAACCCCTGGAAAGCACAGCTGGCACCGGAAAACATCCTATTCATGGTGCTAGTAGTCTTTATGTGTATCCAACCCACACCAGGGAGATAGGTAGTTCATATTATACATATGTGACAAGCAGCCCTATCCATTCTTCATAGACATAATAGTCTCATTTGGTACATGTTAATGTTGAACTCTATGCATGAACAAAGAAAAAACGAAGTCCAATAAATGAACAAGTAGAATTATTGTCATATTTCCCAAACCTAGGGAATTAGTATACATGACCTAAACTTGCCACCTGGAACCCAAGGAATTCCACCTAGCTCATTGGTATGCAATGCCATAAATATTTGTCCTTTATAATATTTTAAGTTAAGTTGGAAATTAAATATTATATAATTTTGAATTTGGCCCCATTGGCACCCATTATTCCCTTTTCACATATAACTATAATAAAATATTGTGACATCATAATTTGGTCAACCACTACAATATTGCAATCGACAATAAAGACATATGACTAGGTAGTCAAGCTAGTAAACCACCATGTCAATTTGACCAATTGAGAAAGTCAATTTTATCTAATGGAATCATATCCCCTAAATGTTTTTCCCCTCTCATATAATATCCAATAATGTTTTTTATTGATACCTTTGATACAACATATACGTAAATTAACCCTTCCCCATACTATCCCACTCATCAAGCTATATAAAAAATATGTACAAGTACAATTCCTAGGATTTAAAACTTGGGTGTTACACTTAGCCTATCCTACCTTGGATTATCCTCTCTTATCCTAGGATACTCTAACCTAGCCTATCCTATCCTACTATAGCCTACATACCTTAATTTATCCTAGCCTACTATAACTTATTCAAGCCTACTCTAACCTACCCTATTCTACTCTAACCTATCCAATACTGCTATAACATAACATAGCCTACTCTAACCTAATATATCCTATCCTATCCTACAATAACCTAGCCGAGCCGATCCTAACTTAACCTAGACTAACCCATCCTACCTTAAACTAACCTAGGTTATCCTACCTTAACCTATATCAGATTATCCTTACCTTGTGTAGCCTAACCAAACATAGCCTAGCCTAGCCTACCCTAGAATAACCTTTCCTATCCTCTCCTTTCCCATCGTAGAATAACCTAACATAACATATCCTAACCTACTCTAGCCTATCTTACCCTAACATAGCTTATCCTACCTTAAAATAGACTATGCTACTCTTGCCTAACTTACACAACCTATCCAATCCTACTATAGAATAAACTAGTGTTGGAAGAAGACCAAATCAGAAAGAAAGGCTATTTTAGGAAGAAAGGCATGCAAAAGGAAAGTGACATCTCAAAGGAAGAGAATCATGCATGCATGCATGGAATACATAACGACATTAGGGTTAAGAATTTTGTAATACATTAATGGCCGATGAGCGAGAAACAAATATAAGTATATACCTAGGAGGTCTAGGAGGGGGTGGATCATTGTTAAGCAGGAGTCATGTTTTGATAGAGCATTACTCGCATGAGAAGGAGTAACTAGTTTGTAATAATTTTGTAATACTAGCCAATTTTGTAAGTTGTTGAGTTGTAGAGAGTCAAAAGGATAGATATTGAAGGTTATATCATAAGCTGAGGATCCTAGTGTGATCTAGTTTGACTCATAATAGATATCATCCCAACTAAGAACGATTTGTAAAGCACGCGGTGTTGTAGTTTTGGAACTACCATAATAGAAGATCTTGAGAGACAAATATTTGTGGGTGTAGCCCACGAAGGGGTGAACCATGATAAAACCTATATTATGTGATTGAATGCTTGTGTCTCTTTTACTGCCTAGTAGTATATGTTAGAATGATGAATGAGTTAATCAATATGATTACATTACATGCATGAATGAGAATGCCAGTATATTGATTTAATAATTAAATAGATCTCTTGGCACATACTTCACATATCTCCATTCATTCCTAGACTGCATGAACTTGAGTGTTGTAGTTACTGATTAAGACTATCTCGAGTGAGACTACATAATGCACTTTGTGTATTGTGTTTTCTTCTGAGGAGGGTTGATAGTTTTAGAGGCTTTCTTGGATCCCTAGTAGAATTGAACCTAGGTCAATCATGTTAAAGGTATAACTCATATAAATAAACCCAAAAAATGGTTCTATTGTCAGTTGGACCAACATAGGATTGAGTGGATGTGATATGTTGAATATTTGTTAAAAGAATGTAAGATTTGTGGAAGGCAATTCAAAATAATATTGAAATGAAGGACAAGAAGGTGAGAATAGTGCACCGCTAGAAGGGGATGTTGAGACCATGGAATCCCACAAAAGAAGAGATCGAAAGTTGGCTGAAGTCAAAGGAGCTAGGTTTTTCTAGAAAGATAACAAAATCCCTAGAGTAACATCGTGCAAATATCTTGAGAAGTATGTGTTTACTGATCTGCATGAAGTATTTTTCTATGATTTTCCACACTTGCTGCAAGAGTGGATATTGAGGATGAAGGATAAAAACACAATGAATCAGATCCTAAAGTTAGAGTGGACCTTAGTTCAGATCACGCAACTACAATAGGTGAATAACAAATTCACTCGCACGATAGATTTTTGGCTCAACAATATTGTAGCAGGATTTATAACAGAATTTGCAGTAGATACCGTGAAGTTGTACATCGCAGAAGAGAAAGATTTTCTATGTGGGCCTCGAGGAAGGTATATTAGATTTTTGTATACTTCCATAAATATATTTTTATATAACAATGGTTTAATGACAATGAAATTAGAAAAGTAAAATTCCATGCGTGCATGGGGGAAGAGGGGAAGCACTGACAAAAAAAGGAGAAATGGAAGGAGAAGTGGATAAAGGAAATAATGAGGAATGCATGGACCCAATCATGATGGACGACAACTAGATTAAGTGGATCATGGAAACAACTAGAAATATGCACAGTGGAGTACCCTATCAATACAAGGTGAACACAAAGAAGAGAGCCATAGCTGCAAGGGAAGGCTTGGCAAGTGACGAAGAGGAGGTAGAGGATCTTCGGGCTGTGAGGTAGATTGAGGAAATCCTACATGCAACATATGAGAGGAAGACGAGAGGTCCAAGAGCGAGAATAGAAGGAATAAATCATATCTACATTAATGTCAGTGTGGAACCCATAAACCCATGTGCGATTAACACAGCAAAAATAACACCATCATTTAGACAATCAAATTTCAGGAGAAGGAAGACAACAGGAAGTAAATCTACACAAGGAACAACAACTCAGGGATCCAATTCAGGAAGCATTATTCAAGTATATACACCGTGTGGAGGTAGTAGTTCAACATTCAGGATGACAGGACACTATCCCACCATTAGGTTACCGAAATTCAAAGGAGATGTGTCGGAGGACCCAAAGAATCACTTGTTTATCTGTGAGAACATATGGGAAGAAATACGAATAAAAAATGAGGAAACCAAACTTGCACAACTAGATATCGCACTAAGGGATCATGCACTAGATTGGTATATGAGTTTAGCCACAAAATATCCACCAGGGACAACTAGAACGATTGCGGATATCAAGAGGTTACTGATAGAGGAGTTTTAGAAGCCAAGTTCAGAGGACCAATACATGAACGAGATGATATAAATTAGGAAGAAACCAGGAGAATCTATATGGGATATTGACCATATATTCAAATTCTTAAAATAAAAGTTTAAATATATCATGACTAATATGCAACACATGCACCTGTTCGTCAATTCACTATTACCACACTTAGAATATCCACTGTGACATCTCTAATTTTTAGACATAGACAGAGGCTCTGTAGGAAGCCCTGCAAATAGAAGAAAACCAATATCAGAAGATTGATCCAACCATTAAATAATTGAATGAGGTTCTAAAGAACTTATAGTTCCAGCTAAACCAGAACAAAGGTAAGGACAATCAAGAATCCATTTTATGTACCACATGCAGAATGGAAGGATAACATAAGAATGAATTTCCAACATTCGCATAGTACATCAAAGAAAGAATTCCAAATATGTTACCAATAAGAGGAATATGGTGTGAAATATGTAAGAAATAGGGCCACAAGCCATATCACTTCCCAATGATGCAGAAGTAGCAGACAATCCCAAAGAGTTCATATTGCAACTTTTGCAAGTCATTAGGCCATGACAAAAAAGACTGTAGAACCATGGATTTGATGAGAGAGAGGACATCATATGCATATAGGGTGTAGGAAGAAATTATGATCGAGCAATCCACACCTCATTTTAACCAGGTAATAGCCCCATACAATAAAACACAACAATAGTATAATACAACACAACAACCATATAACATAGCGCAACCATAGTACAATGCAGTACAACCCCACTACAATACTGCGTAGTATAACCAGGAACCTCAGTATAACTTTCTGCAAGGGGATCAAGCTGGCTACAAAGGCATAAGACAATGTCGATCACAAAGTGTATCAAAGGCATGCAATAAATGAAGAAACTGCAGGTAGAACTCATAACTGTGCAGGAACAGAAAAAGGAGTGTCAGGCTCAAATGAAACCACTCTAGGAGCGAGCAGGAGAGGTCATTACATAGACAGAGGAATACAAAACATATATGACACAAACCTAGGAAGAGGAATCCAAAACATATATGGCACAAACCCAGGAAAAATGTGCAAGGATGGTCAACGATGAGATTGCAGTGTAGATATTGGATGTACTCAAGGAGAGGACCGTGCAGGCCCAAACATAATAAACAGAGCTCATGGAGAAGTTCCAAGTGATCACAAGAGAGATCGATGAAGTACACAAGGGTTAGGTGGCTCAGGAAAAGCCACATGTCAATGTTGGGGGCCTGTTGGAAGCAGGTTGAATCAGAAAGAAAGGTTGTTTTGGGAAGAAAGACATGCACAAGGAAAGCAATAGCTAGAAGGAAGAGGAGCATACACGCATGCATGGAATACATAACAATGTTGGGGTTAGGGTTTTTTTAATACATTAATTTTTTATGAGACAAAAACAGATATAAGTAGATACCTAGGAGGTCTAGGAGGGGGTGGATCATTATTAAGGAAGAGTCTTGATTTGATAGAGTGTTACTCGCATGAGAAGGAGTAACTAGTTCGTAATACTTTTGTCATACAACCCAATTTTGTAAGTTGTTGAGTTGTAGAACGTTGGAAGGGTTAGATCACATGTTGAGAAGCCTGGTATGATCTAGTCCACCTCATAATAGATCTCGACCCGACTAAGAACGAGTTGTAAAGCGCGTGACGCTGTAGTTTTGGAACTACCGTAATAGAAGAGATAGAGATCCATATCTTTGTGGATGTAGCCTGAGAGGGGGTGAACTATAGTAAAACCTGTGTTGACGTGATTGGATGAGTGTGTCTCTTTTACTGTATAGGAGTATATGTTGGAATGATGAATGAGTTAATGGAGCTGATTACATTACATGCACGAATGAAAATGCTAGTATATTGATTTAATAATTAAATAGAACTCTCAACGTGCACTTCACATATCTCCATTCAGTCCTAGCCTGCGAGTACTTGGGTATTGTAGTCACCCATTAAGACTATCTTTGGTGAGACTGTGTAGTGCACTTTGTGTACTGCGTTGCCTTCTCGTTTACCATGAGGGCCTATAGTTTTAGAGGGTTTGTTGGATCCCTAGTAAACCTGAACTTGGGTCAATCATGTTAAAGGTATAACTCAGATAAATAAACCTAACAACTAGCTTATCCTATATTACCTTAACATAGCTTATCCTACCTTAAAATAAGATATGCTACTCTTTCCTATCTCACCTAAACTATCATTCCCTACTCTATCCTAGTGTAGACTATTATAGCATAGCCTAACATAGCCTAGCCTATCCTATCCTAGTCTAGCCTAGGCTAGCCTACTCTAGCAAAGCCTAACCCAATATAGCCTGGCCTAGCCTACTGTATCCTTTCGTATCCTATTCTATCCCATCCTAGCCTATTTTATCCTATCATAGCCTACTCTATCCTAGCTTAGCATAGACAATATTATCCTACTCTATCCTAGCTTATCCTAGCCTACTCTACCCTATATTACTCTACCATATCCCGTCTTAGCCTAGCCTAAACTAACTTAGCCTATGCTACCTTAACCTACCTTAAAATATCCTTTCCTACTCTACCTTGACATAGCCTAGCATACTCTATCCTACTCTACCATAACATAGCCTAGCCTATGCTAACCCAACCTTGCCTACTCTAGCCTATCCTAGCCTATTCTAGCCTAGATAACATACTCTGGCCCACCCTACCTTAATGTAGCCTACACTACCTTAACCTAGACTTCTTTAGCCTATCCTAGCCACCTCTATCCTATCATATCCCACTTTATCCTATCCTATTGTACTAAACCATATCCTAGGCTAACATATCCTACATAACCCTAAACAAACTGAATTTAAACTTTCCTAACCTATCCTAGTCTAGCCTACATGAAACTAGTCTAGAATACTCTACCCTACACTACTTTAACTTATTCTACCCTACCTTAATGTAGTATACCTAGGGAGGTAATATGGGGTACCTACGGAGGTACCCAATGGGGATGTGGTTATGCATTATTAGTAGAATTCATTTAATATATGATAATGTGGTCATTCAATGTAAGGTGGACTAGGTCCACTATATTAATAAAGTACCACTATGGTAGTTAAATGTAATAAATGTGAGAAGGATCTCTAGAATATTCCTAAGATATATAGAGAGATATATAAAAAAGTGTAAGGAATGTAATGAAACATAGTGAAAAATATTGTGAATGTATCAAGCATTGCTTGAGGAGTGTTATCCTTCCTTAAGGATTAATATATGGTGATACCCTACCTCAAGAATTTTGACTATTTCTTCTATTCAGTATTTTGGTGAATGGTTTGGAATATTATTTTTGATATTATGGATCTATTTTGATATTTATGTTCATATCTATTTAGTTACTTAACAATTGGTATCAGAGCACTTTCCTTGGACGAAGAAGGGAAGAATTGTTTTCTCCTTTTTTTTCATATTTTTTCTAGGGAAAAAGAGGGAAATTCACTTTAGGTGGTGATATGAAGATGTATGATATTAATTTGGTAAAACAAATTGGACTGTTGAATTCCTCTCAGAAAAATATTCAATTTCAAAAAAAAATTAGCCGAAACGGAGTCGGGGAAGTAAAGTTATGAGCATTTTAATTCAACAATTTTTCAGGGTTTTTCTGGGAAATGCCACGATTTTCTATAGTAAGTTATTTCTACACCCTAGATTTTGTTGAAGATTTATTCCAAGCATGATATTTTTTACTGGAAGATATGATGGCGCTAGTATTGAAGAATTTATACAATCTCACAAGTCATTATGGAAAAAGAAGTGGAAATATTTTTTAGACTCGGTTTTCAAAGCTGATGCTCTCATATGGTGGAAATGATTTCACCATTCTAAGTGAATGTCACTTTTTGAGGAAGCAATTGAAAAATTACTTTTAGAAAAGTGGTCTCATATAAAGAGTAAGGATAAAGACATGAAGAAGAGTTTATTTTCGTGTGGAAAATCTATATTACAAGTTCGGGGTTGTATTCATAAAGAAAATGTCATTGTTTCTATTAACCCTAGTTGCAAACAAAAATTTATCAATATTCAGTTAGTTAATAGATTGCAAGTTCTGACAAACAATATTCAAAGCACACAGGTTGCAGGTGAAAATGTTAAACTTTTTAAAGATTTGAAGCTCAGTATGGATATATATGTGTTGCATTCATATTTTGAGGCTCTAGATATGGATGATGAAGACATTTTTTTGGGATATTCTTGGATAGAATTAGTGGGTACCATTAATATTAACACACAAAAGAAATTTATAAAGCTTTGGTACAAGAAAAATAAAATTACATTGCAGGATGTGTCTCTTAGAAAGAAATATGGGCCCATGGAAGCTAGCAAAGAAGTTATTGTCGAGTCTAAAGTTGAATCAGGGGTAGATTTTACACAAGGAGATGAAGAGAATCTAGAGGACAAACATAATCAGAAAGCTAAGGAGGTCATTGACTCAAAGGCACAAAGTGTTGCAGATTTGAAGAAAAAAGAACATATTCCTACAGTTGTTGTATATCACCATCCACATCATATAGAGACACAACATTCATCAAGGAAAGGGTGTGTGCATCAACACATTTACGCATTAGCAAGGCACCATACATGAAACTGATCAAGAGGTGTATGGAGGACTATCTACACTACATGAAGACGTTAGGCTACAAGAACAATCCCATGGCAACCCCGACATGATACAGAGTAAGATCAAGGCTGCAAGTTAGTATATGTACATCATGTTCGACATCCATTGGGATGGATGGATGGTCGTACTTGGTACCAGTTGGATACATTGCTTAGTTGATCATATTGTATGGTTTCTTCTCATGTTTCGAGGATTAAACATGTGAAGGGGAATGCAATGTAGTATACCTAGGGAGGTAATATGGGGTACCTAAGGAGGTACCCAATGGGAATGTGGTTATGTATTATTAGTGTCCAAGTCATTTAATATATGAGAATGTGGTCATTCAATGTAAAGTGGATTAGGTCCACTATATTAATAAAGTCCCACTATGGTAGTTGAATGTAATAAATGTGAGAAGGCTCTCTACAAGGTTCCTAGGAGATAGAGAGAGCTATAAAAAGAAGTGTAAGTAGTGTAATGAAACATAGTGAAAATATTGTGAATGTATCAAGCATTTCTTGAGGAGTCTTATCCTTCATTAAGGATTAATATATGGTGTTACCCTACCTCAAGGGTTTTGACTATTTCTTGTGTTCAGTATTTTGGTGAATGGTTTGGATTATTCTTGTTGATATTGTGGATCTGTGTTGATATTTTTCTTCGTATCTATTTAGGTACTTAACACTTAACCTACCCTGCCCTAGGTTGTCCTAGTCTAATATACCCTATCTTAGACAAACCTACTCTACCCTAACATATTATAGCCTAAAATATATAAATCTAGCATAGACTACCTTAACCTAGCCTAACATAGAATAGCCTAGCCTAGCTTAAGATAGCATAGCCTAGTTTTCCCTAAACTAGCCTACTCTACTCTATCCTACCATACCTTAACCCCACCTACCCTACTCTAGCTTATCCTATCCTACTCTAGTCTAGTCTAGCCTAGCCTAGCCTATCCTACTCTATCCTAGACTAACATACTCTAACCTATCTTATCATGTTGTAACCTAACCTATCATAGTATCTCCTACCTTAACCCAACCTAGTCTATCCTAACTTAACCTCGACTAACCTATGCTACCTTAACCTAACCTATCCTACCTTATCCTAGCATATCTTATCCTAGCATAATTGAACCTAGTGTATCCTAACATAGCATAGTCTATCCTACCTTAACCTAGCCTAACCTACTCTATCCTACCTTACCTTAACCTAGCCTAGGATAATCTACCCTACCTTACCTTAACCTATCCTGCCTTAACTTAGCTTATCTTAGGCTACAATAACTTAGCCTAGCCTAATCTATCCTACCTTACCCTAATCTATCCTACCTTACCTTAACCTATCCCACCTTAACTTAGCCTATCCTAGCCTACAATAGCCTATGCTATCCTAGCCTAGCCTAGCCTAAACTAACCAAGCCAATCCTAGCCAAGCAAGGACTATCCAAGCAAAGCCAAGCTTAGCCTAGCCTAGCCCATTCTAGCCTATTTTGGCCCATCCTAGCTTCCTTAACCCAATATAGCCTACTCTACCTTTACCTACCCTACCTTGGCCTACTCTAGCCTACCCTATCCTACCCTAATCTAGTATACCCTACACTATCCTACCCTATCTTTCCCTATCCTACTCTATCCTAGCCTACCGTAGACTAACCTAGCCTACCCTAGCTTAGCCCAGCCTACTATATCCTACCCTAGCCTCACATGGTGTACCCTGGTCTACCTTATCCTAGCCTGGCCTACCCTATCTTACTCTATCCTACCTTATCTTACCCTCACATACTCTAGACTACCCTAGCCTACTCTAACCTACCCTACCCTATACTAACCAACCATAGCCTAACCAACCTTAGTGTAGCCTAACAAACCTATCCTAGCCTAACCTTTCATAACTAGAACTATCACAAAATACTCTAGCCTAACATAGCTTAACCTACCCTATCCTAACTAAGACTAATATACCATAACCTTGCATACTCTATCATATCCTAGCTTAGCCTACCTTTCCCTACTATAAATTGGCCTAACCTATCCTACCTTATCCTAGCCTAGCCTAGCCTACCTCAGCCTAACCTACCTTAGCCTATCATACCTTATTCTATCCTATGTTGGCCTAACCTACCTTGGCCTATCATACCTTAGTCTAGCCTAACTTATCCTAGCCTACTCTAGCCTACCCTAACTTAATATATCCAAGCCTACCTTAACCTATCCTAGCCTACCTTCAATTATCCTACACTACCTTAACCTAGATAAGCCTAACCTACTCTAGCCTAGTCTATCCTACTCTTTCCTAACATATCCTAGCCTACTCTAGCCAAGCCTATCATATTCTTTCCTAGCATAGCATATCCTACTCTAGCCTACCCTAGAATACTCTAGCCTAAGCTATCCTATCGTATTATATCCTATCCTAATGTATTCTATTGTAGCCTAGCACACTTTATCCTAGCCTAGTGTACTCTAGCTTGGCCTAGGCTACTCTAGCCTAGCCTAGCCTACTCTAGCCTAACCTAGCCTAGCCTATGCTACTTTATCCTATCATATGATACTTTATCCTATCCTATAGTAATTTATCCTATCATAGCCTAATCTACCCTATCCTACGTAAGTCTAACCAAACCTAGCCTAGCCTAAACTAGCCTACATTAACCTATCCTAGTCTACCTTAAACTAGCCTTGCCTACTCTAGCCTAGCCTACCTTAACCTATCCCAGCCTAGCCTACTTTAGACTAGACTACTCTATACTACCTTATCCTACCCTATCATATGTTACCTTAACCTAGCCTATTATAACATAACCTATCCCACTCTATCCTAACCTAGCATAATCAATCCCAACTTAGTCTAGTCTAGCCTAACCCAATCAAGCCTAGCCTAGCCTACTATAGACTAGACTAGACTAGTCTATCCTATCGTACCTTAGTTTAATCCCTAGAGTAGCCTATCCTACCCTAATCATCCTAGCATATCCTTGTATATCCTAACGTAGTGTAGCCTAGCCTAGCATTGCCTACATATCCTACCTTACCTTAACCTTGACAAGCCTATTCTAGCCTAGCCTAGCTAGGCTACCCTACCTTAACCTTTCCAAGCCTACTCTAGACCAACTTATCTAACTCTAACCAAGCATATCCTAGCCTACTCTATCTTAGCCCATTCTAGCCTAGCCTAACCTTGCCTAGCCTATCCTACTTTAATGTCACTTAGCCTACCCTACCTCAAACTTTCCTATCTTACTCTAGGCTAGCCTAGCCTTGCCTAGCCCAACCTTTCGTAACCTAGCCTAGCCTTTCCTAGCCTCGCCTACATTAATGTTACCTATCCTACCTTACCTCAACCTTTCTTATCCTACTTTAGCCTACCCTAGCCTACTTTAGCCTAGACCATTCTAGCCTAGCCTAGCCTACTCTAGCCTAGCCTAGCCTACTTTAGCTTAGACCATTCTAGCCTAGCCTACCCTAGCCTACTCTAGCCTAGCCTACCTTAACCTTTCCTAGCCTACTCTAGCTTATCCTATCCTACTCTAAACTAGCCTATCCTACTCTAGTCTAACCTGGCCTACTCTAGCCGATCATAGCCTAGCCTAGCCTAGCCTACTCTGTCTGATCATATCTTGCTCTAGTCTATCATAGCCTACTCTAGCCTAGCCTAAACTAGCCTAACCCACTTTATCTTAGCCTAGCTTACTATTCTAGCCTAGCCTACCTTAACCTAGCATAGCCTACTCGATCCTAGATTAGCCTACTCTAGCCTACCCTAGCTTACCCTAGCCTTGCCTACTCTAGCCTAGCCTAGCCTAGCCTACATTAACCTAGCCTAACCTATCTCACCTTCAACTAGCCTAGTCTATCCTACCTTTGCCTAGCCTATCCTATCCTTGCTTAACTTAGCCTAGCCTATCCTACCCTAATCTATCATATCCTATCCCACCTTAGTCTATCCTGTCCTAACTTAGCCTAGCATGCCATACACTATCCTAGCCTAACCTACCTTACCATACTTTACCTATGTCTATCTTACCACCTTAGCCTACCCTATCACAACATATTGGATAAATTTCTAATATAACAATATATGGCTTTATGCAAACTCATTATTTACCATAAGTAAAGAAACACATACATTATATTCTCTAGAGTAAAAATTACATAATATTAATACAAGGTACAAAACAATATAAATTATAACAACAAATATAAAGAAATAATATAAATATAAAGGAAACAATCCACATAAAATATTTAACATGAATAATAAATTTATTAATAAATTTAAAATATATATCAGCTAGAAACATATTTTATTTAGAAGTATTTAAGTTAAACATAATATAATATAGATGATAAACATAATATAGTATAGATTACATAGTAAAATAATTTTTCAATTTACTGATAAGAACAACTATATAGAAACTTTCTATTTAATTAATTAAACCAAAAACAGTTATAAACACAAAAAGATAATAAATCTTTCATTCCAATGGTTTGATTTAAAAATATATTAATTAAATTTTATATAAAAAGAAAAATAAATAAATTGCTGGTTAAACGAATGAAGATAAACCATAATGGTAATTGACATGTAGACATTTAATGACTATGGTTACAATCTCTTAAAACCTCAATTTATGTTTATCTTAAAAAATAAAAATAAATAAACCTATAAACAAAAATAGGGCAAAGAAAAATCAAATTGAAACTGTAACATCCAAATGTTTAATGTGGATTATGTGATTAGAATCTATTAAAACATTAATTTCTTAAATAAAAATAAAAACGAATAGCATAATGGAGATAAAACATATCCGTATAAAGAAGAAAATAACATGATTGAAACTTATATTTTTAATTTAAAGAATAAATTAAAAAAAACCATACATATACAATGCTAAGAAATAGGTCATCCGTTTCAAGAACTAAAATGAGTAGAAGAGCCTAGTTAAACTAATGAGTTAATGCAGATAGCGTTAAACAATGTTTATGTAAATGGTTAAACTGATAAACAATTCAATATATGTGGCCATGGTTGCTTAAACTATTAGAAAACTTAAATTAAATAATAAGAAAAGACGAGGGTTAAACTGCTACAAGCGCTGGTTAAACTGAGAAACAATTCAATATATGTGGCCATGGCTGCTTAAAATGTTAAAAAACCTAAATTCAATAATAAGAAAAGACGACGGTTACACTGCTACAAACTCAGATTAAACTAAGCAGGAAGCAATGAAATGTTCGTTCACCTAAAGGGAGAAAATAAAGGCAAGCTAACTACTAAATATATGGATAAAGCAATACGTATGTTAAGCTCTGGTAATAAAAACTTAAATTTAATAAACATGGAAAACACATTGAGAGAAGGGATGAGCCACACATACCTATAGCGGAGATTTGGTTCATTGAAGAATGACGGTTTCAAAGGGCTAGGATTCATTCAAGGAGGGTTTCAAAACGTATCTGTATAAAGAATAAAATAAAAATGACTGAAACTTTATTATAGGATGAACGAACTTGTATAAAGAATAAAATAAAAATGACTGAACCATATTGAAGGATGAACGAACTTCCCTCTTCTATCGAGTTTTTCCGACCAATGGCGGTTTGCGGTTTGCATCTAAAACGAGCATACCCGAACATAAAATAATCTTAATTAAACTGATTCTATGCATGCAATTTCAGATACCCAAGAGACGAATAATTTCAATTAAATTAACAGAATGAAAGCAAGGCTATGCATGAGATTTGAAATTAGCCAAATATGAAATAATTTCAATTGAATTGACAGATAGAAAGCAAGACTATGCATGATATTCGAGTTACCAAAGAAATTAAAATTGCTTAATGAATTTACAAAAAACAACTAGGGCTTCTGAAAAGAACAGTGATCATGGTTGGAAATAAAAACAAAATGTACCGTTTAGAGAACAATGATTGCCGAGAAGTTGTTTGCTCCATTAGATGATCTGATGCAGCCTCTTCACACACAGACTTTGACCAATAAACTCAGAGTGGACCACACACAATTTTCAATCTCAGACTTCAAACCAATCAAACACACAAGACCAGATAGAGGAGGAGGGACTCAGACTCGATCACGTATTATTTACAAACTCAGATTCGGAACCACTCAGTCACACCAAATAGAGAAGGCGCTGGAAAATGTTGTTGAGATATATCACTTCTCCCATCTCCTTTCAACGGATAGATAGTTTCCTTCTTTTTACAGAGACAAAAACTCAACGGTTCACTTTCTTCAAGATTTCAAAGGCACTGTCTGCGCCAGCTTTCATGTTTTTTTTTTAAATTTTGTTTTTAAATTGAATCATTAAAAAAATATTTTATTTGCAAAATGCTTTTTCATCCATTGTCTTTTTAACTGACTATTGGCTTTTTCATCCATCCGTCTTTAACAGACTATTGGCATAGGAGACACAAATTCCACGCTTTTTATCCATCTGTCTTTAACTGACTATTGGCTTTTTCATCCATCAACCGACTATTGGCATATGAGACAAAAACTCCAGGCTTAATTTTATTCATGCTTTAGAGGCGCCGCTTGCATTGGGATTTCCTATTTTGTTGGAGGAGTTTCTTTCCTATTTTTGGGATTTTCATTTCGAACTTGATCATATTTATTTATTTATTTATTTTGGGGAAATATCCGTATGTGATCGATGATACAAATTGCTTTTTCCTCCCTAAATGATTACTAGCATATGAGACACAAAAAAGTTTAATAGTTTATTGTATCCATGTTTCTTTAATAGTTTTGGAGAGATAATGTTATATTTAACCACTAAAATGCTCTATGAGTAAGTATTTTTCTCAACAGATTCAACTAGTGACACTATTCATTTGAATTATTTTTTTTTTTTTTTTATTTTTTATTTTTTTTTAAATAAAATTCAATATAGATCCATTTCATTGAATAACTTTTATGTGATTTTCTGAAATGAGATCTAACTAGATCCATTTCATTCATTAACTTTGTTTGAGAATTATGAATTTGAGGATATGGAGTTGAATGATGTAGGATAAAAAAGATTCACCTATTAAAACAATATGTTTAGCATTGGGATTACTTTATGTCCAATTTTGATGCACATCTTCATTAGTCACATCTTGTTGATGTAGTCAACCAGATTTTCATGTTGGCATTCATGAACAAATTAGATTACATCAATGACATCTGGATTTTGCATCTAAAGTTTGGTTTAACATCAGAAGAATATATAGGTCACTAAGGTGTTGAAGGAACATATAAAACATATACACAGCATGGTCTAGGTTCAGTTTGGCTTTTGTCTTATGTACTATAATGTTTTAAAATTGTGACATTTCAACTTTTTGAGAAAACAAGGTATGCTCTAGATGATGGAGATACCAATACAATGTTCTACATTGATGAGGTTTTGGTACAGTAGCAATTTAAATATATTTATCATGTAAAACGATTTTTTATTTGTACATTTTTTATATTGGGATTAGTTTAAATATTATTTGCATTTTCTCTAATTCTGTTGATTTATGCAATAGTCACATAATTACTATAAATGTTATGTTGGTAGTGAAACAAAGATTTGAGTTTTTTACTATTAGTAATAATGACCATAAATCCATAGGTTCTTGATAAGTAACTTCATATGGTTAACATGGATCTAATATTTCGATTGAATAATTTTGACCAATGCATCCATTTCTATAAAATGGTTGCATTTGAATCAAATTATAGTTTTTGGGCCATAATTAGATTACCATTATGATTTTATATAATTCTAATGAATATAGTGGAAACATTCTTTTCAAGTGACTTGCAATTCAATTGAACATTAAATTTATGTATCTTGTAACCACCTTACCTCAACATGAAACACCAATAGTGATCGTCTTTCTTTATTGTAAATTTTAAATATTCAATAATCTTGGAAATTGTTATTGTTGCACCAACATCATCTATAGAATCCTATATTTTGATTACTACAAGCATCTTTGATATATTTCTAATATCAATGAAATATTTTTAATTCGTTTCCATACAAATTACAATAGTCACATTTCCTACAACCAACTTAAGTTCAATATATTCATTTCCAATTGTTTTTCAATTGTAAAGTTTTAAATCTTATTCAAACTTTCTGGTGTAATAAAAAAATGCTCTTCTCTATAAATATGCTCTCTATAAGATAGTTTGAATATTTTTTTTCTCCATACTTCAACGTCGATTGTAGTTGTGAATTCTACATCCCTTATTGTGTCATAACTAGAAAATGTATTTGGGTTAGTGGGTTTATTATTTTTTCTAGTTTAATTGAAACCCCAATTTCTCAAAATCTACATCTCTTGCAAATATTTTGCTATGATCGAAATGGGTTTGTATCCAACAAATATCCATAAATTGACAACAATAGCTTCATCTTCTTTTAATACTAAAACATTGGAAAATACATAATTTGGTTCATTTAAGTGTTTGACTTGTTTCATGATTTTCTACTTCCATAAAAATATCTTTTCTATTTATCATCAATGATTTTATGATAATACTTTATGTTTTATATTAATGTTTTTTTATGCACATATGGTTTTTTTCATTGTCTATTTGATGGATAAAGAAAAATAAAATCATATCGTTATAATAAACTCCATGCTGCTATAAAGAATGCGCATTTATGGTCACTAACACAATCCACTTTTATGTTGATTTAGTCATTGCAATTTACATGAGATACTTTTGTTTAAATAAATTATAATACATAGGGTAATGAATATCTTTCATTTTCTTGTTGATCTTGAATTCCTCTTGAAGATAATATTTTTATCATTCATCATGCAATTGTCCTTTTTGGAGGAGATAAACATTTAAGGTCATACTTTGAAGGCTAATATCAATGAATAGATCATTAAGTATTGGAATATTAATATGTTTTTTCTTTGATCATCATAGCATGTAGAACCATGTGCCAAGAGATTCTCATCCAATAGCTATAACGTTTTGGCCTTGGTTGGTCTTTCAATGAGAGTAATTTTACGTGTTCAATCGGTATAGTGTTTCTATTGTGTAAACACATTTAAAGCCTTAGTTTGTTTCAGGTTTACATAATTTCCCTCTCTTCGTACAAGATATGTTTTATGAATTTTAATGTCATAGGTATTTGTGGCTATGTTAATTCAATATAAATTCTTTACATTGATATTAAGTTTTGGAGTGCTAAAAAATCCTGTAAGAACTAGGAACATTAGTTAGAAAATCATAATTACAACTAATTATTTGAATCCTTCAATACAAATCCCTCCCATTAATGTAAATGATATTGAAAATTTTATTGCAACTTGGTTGTGATGTTCTATATTGATTATGAAAATTAATTTACTTCTAGAATGAACGGTTCAAGTGAATTTGTAAGAATTTGAGTTGGATTTAATAGTTATCATATTACAATGATCATGTATAGAATTCATAGCAACAACATATCACTACTAATTATGTCCAATCATGAAGTGGATCTTCAATCATAACATGGTCTTCCTTATTTCACTTATAATTCGTTAGACAACCACTTAGAACTATAATGTTTAGACTCACTTGTATCTTAATTGTGAGTTTTAGTATGTGGAAACATAGAAACCCAAGTGAAGGAAAAATAGGTAGTCTACTTCAGGCCAAGAAAAAAGTAATAATAAAAAAATGAGAAACTAGTCGAATAAATTTGATTCATTGAGATTTAAAAATAAATATCCATATTGAAGAGATAAGATAAGGGAAATGATAATAGTCAAATCATTTTTCCCAATGGTGACTTTTATCTAGTATCCTTCACAACAAGTTCATCTTTCTTCATCTACTATTGCGTACAATTGTTAGAAGTTGATACCCATGGATCAAACCTTAAATTGATTTAAAATGTTGATTCTAGAAGTTTCATTTCAAAAGTATCGTTGTTCTTTTTCTCAAAATTTATTAATGGAATTTGGGTGAGTGCAAGAAATTGGTGGCCAAAAAAGTGGCTATGGCCTCATTATGAATGCACACTCTCAGGAATGTGTGCGCAATCCTAGGAATGTGCACATGTTCCTACAGCTATAGGTTCAGTTGTGGATGAACCTCCACGTGGATTTCCATGTAGGTTAAGCAGTAAGAGCACATGCATGCTTTTAAGAATGCATGCACACTCTTAATAACGCATGCATATTCTTACTATTGGTTTTTAAAAACGTCCTAAGAGCAATTTTTTGCATATTGTGCACAAAATTGCGCTCACATTTCTCATTGGAAAATAGTGTGAAGAGAGGAGGAAGAAAGGGAGGATCCTTCCACTACCACTGCCACGGTGTGTCTAGGTATGTTACATTTATCTTAACTTCAATCCAATTTATTCATTCTAATTTAGTATTTTTCTCCAAATAATATCAATTGATTTTTTTTTTCTAATTTAGTATTTTAAATAAAAAATGAAACTACTTTACATTCCATAGATGTTAAATTGTAGCATATACAATAAAATGAAATCCCATGAAAAATTAAACTCCGCACAAGAAAACCAAGAATATCAAAACCCCAACCCACCACCACCACCACAAAATGAAAACAATGAAATTAATGAGGGGTTGGTGATATTTAGAAACCTTGAGGAACAATTAAGGGAGACTAGAGAACCTAGCAGAGTCTCCTTGGCCACTTCTTTGGACATAATTATGCATTCCATTGCAAGTTCCTAAGGGACATTTCTTAAGGTTTAAGATATTATTAGGTTTTTTTTCATTTCACTAGATAACAATATCATATATAGGATCACTGAGAAATACAGAATCACAAGAGACACATCATTTATCCTCGGAAACCCTCATGGGGGAGAAGACCCAACAAAAACTTCCTTAATATAGATAGCCAATACAATTCCAAGATTTAACTCTAACAAATACATAAATTCCTCTGCCAAGAATGCACCTCTCTCTCTCTCTTCTTTCTTCTCCAACTGCAGCTCTGAACTTGTTCTCTGATGAACAAGTGAGTGTGTGTCCAAATGAGGTGCTGACCTCTTTATTTATACAATCTGGCATGTGTGGACAAAGGTCTCTTTTCACTGGAAGGGCCAACTTATTATTATGGGTGGTTATAGCGACCTTTAATATATTCTGGGTATGACTTTTTATTCTTCCTATTACAATGAGGGTTTGACCAATCTGCAAAAGGGGATTTGGTCATTTACAATACCAAACATGATCAATTGGCAAAAGGGGATTGATCTAATGAATAATACATCAATAATAATTAGAATACTCTTTGCAGTTACAATATTTAAACACTCCCCCTTAACAAGAAGGGTATTATACTACAACATCAGGCAAGAGAGAGGACAACATCATCAACAACATATTGGAACATCGACTGGTGTATCTATAAATTATTGGAAGTTTTTCTTATAATCCACATTGTCATTCACAAATACATCATGATCACAACACGAGGTTGTTCACATCATCACAACACGAGGCTACTCACATCATCACAACAATTAAGATGACAACATCATCACAACAATTAAGCTAGCACACCAGACAACAATTAGGATGGAAACATCATCAAAGAAATTAAGCTGGCACATAACACAACAATTAAGTTGGCACACAACACAACAATTAAGATGGAAAAATCATCAAAGAATTTAAGCTGGCACATCACACAACAATTAAGCTGGAATCACAACACGACAATTAAGTTGGCAACACCACACATAAATTAAGTTGGAATCACAACACAATAATTAATCAAGCAACACCACACAACAATTAAGATGGAATCACAACACAACAATTAAGCTGACAACACCACACAACAATTAAGCTGGAATCACAACATAACAACTAATCTAGCAACACCGCACAACAATTAAGCTGGAATCACAACACAAAAATTAAGCTGGCAACACCACACAACAATTAAGCTAGAATCACAACACAACAATTAAGCTGGAAACTCAAGACACCACGAGGCTGGAATATCATCAGCATGAGGTTGGTATCATAGCAGTAGGCTGGCAACATCAACACAACACTACTCCCCCTTTTGAGGAAGGTCCTTTTGGACTATACCAATATTATCTCGAAAGTGCTCAAACTTTACATGAGATAGAGGTTTGGTCAACACATCAAAAACCCATTCATCCGTGCTAACATATTAGAGCTTTATGGATCCTCTTTGCACCATGTCAGAGATGTAATGATATTGGATCTCTATGTGTTTTGACTTGTCATGGAACACAGGGTTCTCTGTCATCTTTGTATATCTCTGATTATCACATAGGATCATGGTTGCTTCCATCTCTAGGTCGAATAGACCAGTAAACAACTTACGAAGCCATATGGATTCACAACTAGTAGAACATGCAACAATGTATTTTTCTTCTGATGTATTGAGAGTAATGCTTGATTGCTTCTTACACTTCCATGAGATCATGGTAGATCCCAAACTGAAATAACATCCTGAAGTGCTCTTCCTGTCAAAGACACTTGCATCCCAATCTGAATCAGTGTACCCACTCAGCCTTAAGTCATGATCTCCATCATAACTGAGACCACAATCTAATGTACCCTTAAGGTACCTCGTCACATGTTTTGCAGAAACTAGGTGAACATGTATGGGTTCTATAAGAAACTGATTCAAAGTGTTCACGACAAAACAAATATCCGGTCTGGTGTTTTTCAGATACATCAATTATCCAATTGTTTGTTTATACAACGTGGCATCAATCAATTCTAACGAAGTGTCGACCAGAAGCCTCAGCTTCATTTCCATGGATGTATTCATGGACTTGCACTCCAACATATCAAATCTCTTCAAGATTTCAATTGCATACTTCCCTTGGTTAAGGAATATTCTCTTTGGGATTTTCCATACCTCAAGAATTAAGAAATAATGCACTAGGCCAAGGTATTTCATCTCAAATTCTATGACGAGATTATTTATACATTCATTGATGAGCTTTTCTTCTCCAACTAAGAATAAGTATTCCAGATACAACAACAATATCACTGGCTCATCATTCATAACTTTGAAGTAGAGGTTAGAATCAAATTTACTCTTGGTAAAGGCCAAGCTCATCAAAAAATTGTCTATCCTTCCATGCCAAGCTCTAGGAGATTGCTTCAACCCATATAGAGCCTTTTTCAACTTCCAGACATAATTCTTCCTATCTTCAACGTCAAATCCTTGAGGTTGTTCTATATACACTTCTTATTTTATGACACCATTTAGGAAAGATATCTTTACGTCCATCTGGTGTAACTTACACTTCATCTTAGCTGCAAGGGATATGATGGTTATGATCGAAGTGTATCTGGCTACAGGAGCGAATTTCTCTTCATAGTCAATGTACTCCTTTTGAGAAAAGTCATGAGAGACAAAACTTGCTTTATACTTATCAATACTTCCATCAACAACATGTTTTATTTTGAAAATCCATTTGGAAGATACAACATCCTTGCTCTTCGGTATGGGAACTATTTCCCATACATCCTTTTTTATTATGGATTGGTATTCTTCTGTCATGGCATCTCCTCATTCTTTCTTCTGAGTGGCTTCTTGAAAGAAGGTAGGCTCCTTCTCTAGGTGATCATACATCAAAACCATATAACTGAAGAATGGCTTAGGCCTCTTCACATGTCTCGTGGTTCCTTCAGGAACACCATAATTCTCTCCATATTGAATAAGATCCCTAGCCCAAACATTCTTTCTCTTATGAGATATCATCCTCTGAAGAGGTTCTTGAAATTATACTATGTCATGATCTTCTATAATTTCCTCATCATGGTAAGCTATGAATTCCCTCACTAGTTCTACAACTTTGGGAACCTCCCTCACTAATTCTACAACTTTGGGAGCTACAGGTTCCCCTTCATATACTTCTTCAAGATGGAATTTTCTTGCTTTTTTGAGTGTTGCATATTCATCAAATCTCACACCCCTGTTGATCTCAATATGGTGGTGACATGGTATATAAACCCTAAAGGCCTTGGAGACCTTACATTATCCCAAAAATATTCCCTTCTTTCCTGAAGGGTCCAACTTGTTTCTTTTCTCTTCCAAAATATGTACAAATATTGGGAAACCAAATATTTTGAGGTGGCTTACTTCTGGATTCTTTCCGGAGAACATCTCTTCAGGGGTCTTGAACCCAAGTGCAGTATGGGATAATTGGTTTTCTACATATACTATTTTTTTTTCTACTTCTTCCCATAAGCACATTGGAAGATATTGATCATGGATCATGGTCTTCACTGCTTCCATTATAGTTCTATTCTTTCTTTTTTCCACACCATTTTGTTGAGGATTGTAAGGAGTGGTGATATCCCTCTTAATCCTAACATCTTTCCAATACTTTACAAACTCTTTTGAGGTGTATTCTCATTCATTATCTAGAACGAGTATCTTGATCTTTCTTTCAAAAAGATTCTCTATCAAGGCTTTGAATTCCTTGAAATTACTGAACACTTCATCTTTTTATTTCAAAAAGTACACCTAGGTCTTACGAGAATAATCATCAATAAAATATACATCATATACATACCCATTGATGGACGATGATGGAATTGGGCCACACACATATGAGTGAATGAGTTATAAGACTCCTTCTGCTTTACTGTCTCTTTTCAGAAAAGGGTTCTTGATGTTATTCCCTTGTGCACATCCATTTCACACACCTTCATGGTCAACCTTGATTTCTGGTAGATCTGTAACTGCCTTGCATACATATGGTAATTCCTTGTAGTTGATGTGAGCTAATATTCTATGCTAAAGTTCACATGGATTCTCAATGGCATGGGTCATGGCAGCTTCTGAGTGACCCTTTAGCTTATACAAGCCACCTTCTTCTTTTCCAATGACGATTGCTTCTTTCATGGTTTTACCCTTAGCCCACATAAGAACTTCTCCATATATAAAGGCAATTCTAAAGACTTGTTTTCTAAACTTGATATGGAGAGTAGGTTCTTTTTCAAGCCTGGTACATAGAGTACATCCTTCATATTCATTAGAGTCCCTGAATTAAGCTTGTAGTTTGATTCTCCCACTCCCTTGATAGGGTATTCATAATCATCTCCAAGTGTAACTTTCTGAGAAAACTTATTCTCTCAAAGGAAACAAAGAATATCTCTTTGACCTATCATATGCTTGGAAGCACCATTATCCATGAGCCAAGTGTCCTCTCTAGGTGATACTGATCCTGAGAGGGCTGAGATTAAGACATAGTTTTCAATGTGTTCTCCTATCATATTTGCAGGTGGCTCTTCATCTTCAATTGCATGGGCATGGTGCCTCCTATTTTTCCTCTTGTATTCTTCTAGTCTAGCTGGACAATGTCTCACAATATGTTTCATTTTGTCACAATGGTAGCATTGGGAAGATCAAAAGTCTCTTTCTTTTCTTTGTCCTTTCTTCTGGAACCTCTTTGGTTGAGATTCTTTATGTATGAATTTGTTTTGGGGGTGAGACTCTTTATGATTTTCTTTATGGAAGTAAGAATTATTTATTCCTCCTTTCGTGTGAGTAGCTAGGGATTGATCTTCATCTCTGGATAGTAAAGCGTCTTGGTTAGCTACTCTTGATTCTTCTTGAATACATTCTTCCCAAAGACTGTCGAATTTTAGTTTCTCCTTTCTATCACAAATAGTTTGGATGAATGCATCCCAATGTCTTGTGAGACCATTAAGGGCCATCATTATGAGTTCATATTCAGATATGGTATCTCCAATTTCTTCTAGTTGTTCTTTGAATTATGATATTCTAGAGAAATATTCCTGGATCGATTCTCCTTTCTACATCCTTGTATTCTTGAGTTGAGTTCTTATATTCATCTTCAGGTTTATGTTATTTCCTTCATATAATCTGGTTAGGGCATCAAAAATTTATTTTGGATTCTTATTTGAAGACACTTGAGGGATCAAGTGATCTTTGATAGAATCTGCAATGATTCTTTTATCCCTCATCGTGTCCTTTTCGTTCTTTTCTTTATCTACAACATCGTCAGGTCCGACACTTCTTCTTTGATGAGTATTGCCAGGTCATTCTCTTCAAGAATGAGTCCAATCCTATACTTCTAGGAAAAAAAAATTTCCACACCTTCTATATTGTCAACAAGCTTAGTGCTTACAAACATCTTTTACCTAGAGCTAGGAAAATGACCAAAAAATGAAAAAGCTCAAAATTGAATTCTGAACTTACCAGGAGGTGTGCTTGGCTGAGGAGAGTAGCCTAGTGTGGTTAGATTTCATAAAATCTAGCGTTTACCCATTCAAACTTGATCAACAGATTTCTAGACTGGTGCTTCTAGTTTTCTGGTACTTCTGGTACTCTGGTACTTATAGTACTCTGGTTTTCTGGTACTTTGTGAAAGCTAGGGTTTCACATTCTAGGAGATCTAGCCACTAAAAAGTTGTGTTGAGGATGCCAAATTGATCCTTGAGGAAGGGTGAAATTATCTAAATGGTTTTGGGACTAAAATTATTCTTCATAAAAGTCCCTAATTTGCATGTACAACAACTGATCAAAATCTGGACCAGGGGTCAAATTTTAGCCCAAAAATCAAAGTTCTTGGAATTGCCTCAAAACAAATGCGTTTGTATCCCTGATTGTCATGAACCCAACACAATTTGTTTCGTCTCAAACGAACGTCGGGAATGAGAGATATGGCGATCTGTTCGTCAAGTCAAACAGGTAAAAAAATGATGTTGACTGTACCAGTCCGTACAGTCCGTACGGTCTGACGTGGAAGGGTCGTACGACCATATGCTGACATGGAAGAGGTGACATGGCAATCCATTATTGGCAGATGTTGGTGAATTATTTGTTGGCACGTGGCAATTATTGGGCGAATGGTAAGGTGCCATGTGGCCCAATCATGGGCTACCACGTGGCACCCCTTTATTGTCTATGGTTTGTTAGTTCAAAAATTTGTGGAGTCCATGGGGATTGAACCCCAGACCTCCCCCTTTACCAAAGTTTTCACAAATTCCGCCTTGCTAACACGCCATAAGGTTGACCTTGTTTAAAGTTTGGTTTTAATTTTATTTAAATTACATTTAAATGTGGCCCTTTTTATATGAGAGCGCGGTCGTATGGAGGATCCATGTGACCTTGGCCTTGGCAGTTAGGGGCTGGGCGTGCCTAACGGTTCGACAGTTTGATCCATTTTTCGGTTATGCTCGGTGCCAAGTTTTTGCGCTTAAATAAGCGTGTGTTCTCGGTTCATGCACACAGAGGTGCATTTTGGCGAACCAGTTCCAGCAAAGTTGAAGGAGGAAAATGGAGGAGGCCTAACTTCTTCATCTTTTGGCCGATTGAGGTGTCGTAAAAGCCCATCTAGGGGTTTTTGGACGTGCTGAATCCATTGGAATAATGTTTACAGCCATTTGAAGACTTCTTCTGCAAGTTTTTCATCATTGAAGTTTCAGCAAGCTCTAGGGAGCTTGAAGCCATCATTGATCGAGGACATGGTTTGGTGAGCCTATATTTGTTTTCTGTGATTGAATAAACATTTTTGGATAATTAGTATACTCTAAACACATTGGGACAGGTTTCATAGTCTTTTGAGGACTTTTACAGGTGTTTTTGCCACAGAGAAGCTCAGGAAAGCTTATGGCCACATGTAGAAGAGGCCATGCCCGAATGAGCCATGATCCATTTTCAGAGTTCTATTAGTAATTTTTGGGGTTTTTATGTGTTCTGATCTCAATGGTACAGTCTGTTTTTCCATTTGAGTTGAGAAGCAGCTTGTAAAAGAACTTTTGACTAATTAATCCCAGAGAGCCAAGTCCATTGATGGAGGCTCAAGGAGATGTAGCCCGGAGGGGGGTGAACTCCTTTATCATGTTGTGATTGTTCTGAGTTTGATGGTTTAT
>ML796820.1:121235-146857 GCA_009831015.1 Picea engelmannii
TAGTTTATCTTCTAATTCCTCTAAAGATGAATGTTTTGGTGTTTTTGAAAAGCACACAAGAGGAATAGGGTCCCAGTTGTTGTTAAAAATGGGCTATGAAGGTAAAGGTTTGGGCAAGCATGCACAAGGCATTGTTGAGCCTAATGTTGTTGAAGAAAGACCTAAGTATTGTGGTCTTGGATATGAACGAAGAGGTGGAGCATACTCCAAAGTCGAGGAGAAAAGGGAAAAAGTTCCAAGCATAAATATTGTTTCAGGTTCACCTCCTCAAGAAGGCTTTAAAGGTGAAAGTTCAAGAACTTTTGTTGAAAATTCAATCCCTTCATCATGCAAGGCTTATGTTCAAGATGAATGCGAATGTGTGAAATGAAAGAGTTGTGACAGTGATGAGGACAAGAACACTGTTGATGGTCTTCAAAGGAGAGCTTGTAACTCTTCAGATTCACCTCCTCGAAGAGGCGATAAAGGTGACTGTTCAAGGTATAATTCTGCTTATCATTCAGTTGCATTTGATTATGTTAAGCATGATAAATTTATATGTAAAAATGGAAGAAATAATCCATGTATATATTGTGGTTTATATAACCATCATGTTTCAAAATGTTGGAAAAGATTGTCCAATTTCAGGAAACTTTATAAGCAAAGACAGCGTGAAAAGAGGATGCAAAAGATTTGCACTCATTGTCAGAAGTGAGGTCATCTCATTGACCAATGTTGGACGTTGCATCCAACTATTCATCCACAACACAAGAAGCAGTTGGATAAAGAAATTGGTAAGAATGGAAGAAGAGATTCCATCATCGATGTGATTCAAGATGATTCACAAGAGGACGATTTCCAGCAGAAAAAGTCACCGTTGAGTTGGCTTGGTAAGAAATGGTTGGATTTCTTGAGTAAGTGAGGCTTGCGTTTTTCTGTTGTAAATGCACTTTTCAGTGTTATGTGTGCATTTATGGGAAGCATGATAAGTTGCATCCATTTATGTTTTTTGTATTCAACTCTTAAGAACCCATATGTTTTGAGGTTGTACTTATGTTTGTACTGGAAGGAGAGTTGAAGAGTCCTATACATGCATTTGTTTATATGTATGTGTATGTAGTAAACCTGGTGATGGTTCATCATGATTGTAACATGATTGTGTATCATGTTTGTTGACTTGTCATTTTTGGAAGGTCGATGAGTCTCGACTGGTGTTGATTATTTTCTGACGACTATGTTGTGTCGATCATGTCATTCGACTTGTGTTTAGTCGATGGTGTTTATTGTTTTGAAAGTTGATTTTGAGTACACCATGATGCAGGAAAATGCCATGTACTTTGATGAAGTACAAGATGCGACAGTTTGTTTGAAGGGCAAAAGACTTTGTTGGCATCACTTTTCAGTCTTGTATAATTTGTTTTCAAGATTGATGGTTTTCATGGCTTGTGACAAGATGTCGCAGGAAGTTTTTGCAGCCATTGGAGAGCTGATTGTGTTGACGTCGAAGAGTTCACAAGAGGGACTTGATTCTCAGTGGGAAGGTTGGCAATATTCCAAGCACAAAGAGAGCAATGGGTCAGCAACAGCCAGAGAGCAGTGGTTGAGGGACATAGCTAGTTGCAGTGCACAGCATGTCAAAGTATTCAGGTGATTGTTGAAAAGATTTTGATATAACTTGAAAGTAGACAGATAAGCTTTTGTGGGTCCAAAAGCCTTTCAGTGGGAAGGTGTGATCAAAATCTGGACCAGGGGTCAAATTTTAACCCAAAAATAAAAGTTCTTGGAATTGCCTAAAAAAAAATGGGTTTGTAGCCCTCGTCACGAACCCAACACAATTTGTTTCGTCTCAAACGGACATCGGCTGCGAGAGATCTGGTGATCTGTTCGTCAAGTCAAATAGGTAAAAAAATGATGCTGACTGTACCAGTCCGTACATTCCGTACGGTTTGACATGGCAGGGTCGTATGATCGTACGCTGACATGGCAGAGGTGACATGGCAATCTGTTATTGGCAGATGTGGATGAATTATTTGTTGACACGTGGCAGTTATTGGGCGAATGGTAAGGTGCCATGTGGCCCAATCATGGGCTGCCATGTGGCACCCCTTTACTGTCTATGGTTTGTTAGTTCAAAAATTTGTGGAGTGCATGGGGATTGAACCCCAGACCTCCCCCTTTACCAAAGTTTTTGCAAATTCCGCCTTACCAACACGCCATAAGGTTGACCTTGTTTAAAGTTTGGTTTTAATTTTATTTAAATTACATTTAAATGTGGTCCTTTTTATATGAGAGCACGGTCGTATGGAGGATCCATGTGACCTTGGCCTTGGTAGTTAGGGGCTGGGCATGCCTAATGCTTTGACAGTTTGATCTGTTTTTCGGTTATGCTCAGTGCCAAGTTTTTGCGCTTAAATAAGCGTGTGTTCTTGGTTCATGCACACGGAGGTGCATTTTGGCGAACCGGTTCCAGCAAAGTTGAAGGAGGAAAATGGAGGAGGCCTAACTTCTTCATCTTTTGGCCGATTGAGGTGCCGTAAAAGCCCAGATAGGGGTTTTCGGACATGCTGAATCCATTGGCACAGTTTTTATAACCATTTGAAGACTTCTTCTGCAAGTTTTTCACCATTGAAGTTTCAGCAGGCTCTAGGGAGCTTGAAGCCCTCATTGATTGAGGACATGGTTTGGTGAGCCTATATTTGTTTTATGTGATTGAATAATCATTTTTGGCTAATTAATATGCTCTGAACACATTGGGACAGGTTTCAGAGGCTTTTGAGGACTTTTACAGGTGTGTTTTCCACAGAGAAGCTCAGGGAAGCTTATGGCCACATATAGAAGAGGTCATGCCCGGATGAGCCATGATCCGTTTTCAGAGTTCTATTAGTCATTTTTGGGGTTTTTATGTGTTCTGATCTCAATGGTATAGTCTTTTTTTTCCATTTGATTTGAGTAACAACTTGTAAAAGAACTTTTGACTAATTAATCCCAGAGAGCCAAGTCCATTGATGGAGGCTCAAGGAGATGTAGCCCGGAGGGAGGTGAACTCCTTTATCATGTTGTGATTGTTCTGAGTTTGATGGTTTATTTGTTGCAAGTTATGTTGTTGTGTATTTATTGAAAGTACATATTTAACCATTTAAAAGGACATATCCTCACACATAAGCATCTACAATAAGATACATGAACTTAACACATAAGTTTATTTTGCATATTTTAACACTTGAAGCAAGGTTCTGTAAAGTTTATTTTTAATGAAGTAGAGGGTGCTTGCATAGCATAACAAGTCAACCTTCTATTTTCAGATCAATAACAGTGACATTTTTCTCTTTCTCTTGTGAAAGATGCTCTCTTCATCTTAGCTCTGAAACCATGTTAATGTTTAAGCTATTATTATGTTTCTTTTTCATTTCACTAGAGAAAAATAGCATAGATAGGATCATTGAGAAATACACAATCACAAGAGACACATCATTTATCCTGGAAAACCCTCATGGGGGAGAAAACCCAACAAAAACTTATGTAATATAGATAGCCAATACAATGCCAAGAGATAACTCAAGCAAATACAGAAAGTCCTCTCCCAAGAATGCACCTCTCTCTCTCTTCTTTCTTCTCCAATTGTAGCTCTGATTTTGTGCTCTGATGAAAAAGTGAGTGTGTGTCCAAATGAGGTGCTAGCCTCTTTATTTATACAATATGGCATGTGTGGACGTAGGTGTATTTTCATTGGCAAGGACGACTTCTTATTCTGGGTGCTTATAACCACCTTTAATATATTATGGGGCTGACTTCTTATTCTTCCTATTACAATTAGGGTTTGAGAAATCTGCAAAAGGGGATTTGGTCATTTGCATTACCCAACATGATCAATCTGCAAAAGTGGATTTGGTGATTTACAATACCCGACATGATCAATCCGCAAAACATGATTGATCTAATGAATAATACATCAATAATAATTCGAATACTCTTTGCAGTTAAAATATTTCAACAACATTAACATCTATTTCTGACTATAGGGAAAGGATTTATGAGTATTATGGCACTGGTTTGGATAGAAACCAAATCAAAGAACTTGGCATTTCCAAACAACAAATATTGTTTATTTTTAAGGATCCTAGAAATTGACAAGAAATACCATTGACAAGGAAATGCATATCAATTGATCGATGCATCCATCCATAGATTAGTCAAAATAGATGGATAGGTGGTACATGGTTTTTGATAAACCTCCTTGCAACAATAGGGAGATGCCCTTATATTTTCTGAGGAAATTATGGGACGATTTTATTATGGCTAAACATGTCAACAAATTTGACATTAGTGACTTCTAGGGGTGGGATGATGGTCTGCACATGACTGATATCAAGCCAGTCGTGACCCCGAGTTAGGTCCTTGTCCCCCTAGGTGAAGGTCTGAGCCCCCAACCCAACATCCTCCTATTGCAAAGAACTTGAACCAGGTAAATATATCCATCTCCTCATTGACTCATAGCCTAGTGCAACATAGTATCTTTGTTGCACTATCTCGACCAGAGGTGCATGCCAGTGACATTGATAGGGGGTTTGTAGCATCAACATGCACATGCGAGTATAGTGAGGAGAGGGATCATGGACATACAAGTTGTCCATGTCAACCTCACAGATTCTCCAACTATAGGAATACATGTTATGGGCCTATAGAGCTGACTGGACAACATAGCTTCATGGAGGAGGTTAGTATCTTAACCCTTTTTTTTTTCTTCATCGTTATATATTTATTTTTTATTTTATGTATTTATATAGATTTTTTATTGTATGTTGTTTTGTAGTTGTTGTGTCTGGGCAGTAGACCTTATACCCCTATGGATCCATCAATTCCTATCCCCACCACTAATGTAGCAATATAGGAAGCATGTTAATTGGGTTATCACATTTGATATAATCAACATAGTCATTTCCTTATTTTATGACATCCTCAATTTTTTTATATGTTCTCTTGTTTCTACAGGATTTGGCACCAGGCAATGCAAGGGATTGTCCATCTAGGATGAACAAGTAAAAAACATCACAAGTATCATGTGTAAAGTTAAATATTGTATAATTCTCAAAATGTTTGTGTTTATGTTTTCTAATTTTATTATTTGGTACTAATAGTTCAATTTTATTCGCCCAAAGGGGTTGGATCCAATGGTGGAAAGCGAGGATTTTTTCACCATTGGGTAAGGTTAAATTCTCATGAGGGCTTTACCTGGAGCCATGGGGACACCTTGAGGTAGTGTTCGAACATGTGGTTGCACCCAGAGATACTATAATAAATGGTATTGTGCCCCATGCACACATAAGTGGATCAAATCCCACCCCCATGTCCTTCAAATTTTTGTCCCCAAGGTGTAGGATAGTCGGTGACAGAGTGTGTTGTTAAGCCACTCCGTGTTGTTAAAGTCATCGGTTCGAAACCTACAGGGAAAAAAATCCAACCATGTTAAGGGTTGGTGTGGCTCAGGCCGGGTACGATCGTCGGGTGATTCTGACAGCTTAGATTCCCCTGAGTCATGGTTTCTCAAGCCATAGGTTAATTGCGTAGCCAATAGGTTCCGCACAAATTAACAAACAAAAAAAAAATAGTTCAATTTTATTCATGTGTATGCATGTCGAAGATATATTTTCTACATATAGTATTATTGCACCCCTTGGGCACTTGGGAATTTCTTCTAGGTTTCCTTTCTCTAGGCCTAGGGTGTTGGAATCAATTGTACAACCTGTGAGGGTCTATCATAGCCCACTTGTCTACGACCCACCTCCACCACCACTTTCATTCCCATTGACAGAGACTTCCATGGTAGAGGTTGTCTTGGACTAGGTTGTACAACCTAGTGCTCCATATGCCAGTGAATCTCCATCGATTTCTGAGATATTCGAAGTGAGATAATGCATTGATGATAAATTTTCATGTTTCATGAATTTGGTTTTATGCATATTTGTTTAATTTTATTGACTTGATCCTTTTAATTGATGCACGGTGGAATTGTAGAGATATTGGGGTTGCGGAGGAGGGTAACACCCTCATGACTAATAGTTTCATATGCTATGAGTTGTCTTAGGTTAAATTACAAAGTGTCAGTTTGTATTTATATTAATTCATTGATGGAAAAAATTATAACATTATTTATTGTTTGTGTAGTCTCCAGAGCATCAAAGCACGCCCAGGCCTAGAACCTCTCGGGGTGCATCCTCGAGCAAGAAAATAAAGATAGATTTTCAATATGCTCCAGAGGGTGGTGAGGGTGGAAATGGTCAATGATTTACCAAATACTTCCATATAGTATCTAGGCTATGATATATATATATATATATATATATATATATATATATATATATATATTTTTTTTTTTTTTTTTTTTATGTTAGGGCACCTGTATATTGGGCACGGGTTTCCATTTTGTAAGACATGTAAAATTGAGACGATGTTGAGTATACATACATATACATTTCATGGCATGGTTTTTATGAATCTCATTGTTTCTACATTTGATGCTTATGAACATATGAATTTCAAAGTGTTGGAATTCCAAATTATATGAATTTTATGCGTATTCATTCCTTGTTTTTCTTTCTATTTATCTATTATAAATACTTGCTTTACGCTTAAGGAATAGATCATGGGAACACACATTTGAGCTCAATGTTATTTTATAGGGCACACATAATATTCACCTCTATCTATGCATGTCATATATAAAATCATTTGATTTATGTGTAACCCTTCATTAATGATAAAAAGACTAGTGAAAGACTCACTAATGCAAATGTTTGTTGAAATTGTGTAGTGGGTATTTGTAAAATTTTTTCAACCCATAAATTATTAATAACATTTATTTGGTAATTCTATGCTACCAAAAGTCTATCTAGAAACTAATTCTATCCAGAAATTAATGCTACCAAAATTTTGTTTAGAAAGTAATGCCTTACACATTTTCCTTCCTCCAACCTAATAAAAAATTAGCACATGTGAATGGGTAAATTATGTCTCTATGATAATTAAATTGATTTAGATAAACTAACTTAATGTGGTTACATTCTAGTATAGTACATATTATAGATAATCAATGATGTGATATTCAAAATGTAAAACTTGAAAAAGATACTAATGAATTTCCAAATTTCATATCTATGATACAATTTCATTACCTGCACAATGTGTATATTGACTTGTTGATGATTGGAACTATTTCAAGTTTTCTCTCTCAAACTATCTTGATTCTCAAGTAATCCATCACTTTTACATGAAATGAACTTTGTATCATTCATGGGAGGGGCTCTATTTATAGGCTATTTTTAGGGTTTTAGGTGTCTTAGGGTTTTAGTGGTAGTTCTCATAGGGATTCTCAAGTATGAATACCATTTCATACCATGGTATTGCAATGGTATGCATACCATTGCATACCATTGGTATCCATATGATGGTATGCATACCATTTGTATTGCAATGGTATGCATACCATGGTATTGCAATGGTATCCATACCATGCTATCGTAATGGTATGCACACACAATATTAAAGTATTTATATGCTTCATGTCTATAAAATCATTTTATTTATCTCTAACCCTTCATAAATGCTAAAAAGACTAGTGAATGACTCATTAATGAAAATGTTTGTTTATATTATGTAGTGGGTATACATAAAATGTGTATCTATAATAAAGTTTCATTACCTCCAAAATGTGTATAGTATCATCCATGAGAGGGGATTCTCAAGTATGCCTGTGAAATACCATTGGTATGTATACAGGGAAAAACCATCGTATTGCAATGGTATGTATACCAATGGTATTGCAATGGTATGAATACCATGGTATGTATACCAATGGTATTGCAATGGTATTCCATGGTATTGAAATGTATGCATAACATGGTATCACAATGGTATGTATACCATTGGTATGCATACCATTAGTATGCATACCATTGTATGCACACCTTTCATATGCATATAATTTAGAGGCTATTTTTAGGGTTTTATTTGTTTTAGGGTTTTAGTGGTAGTTGTCTTAGGGAATCTCAAGTATGGCATACCATTGGTATGCATACCATTTCATACCATGGTATTGAAATGTTATTCATACCATGGTATTACAATGGTATACATACCATGGTATCGCAATGGTATGCATACCATTTCATACCATTTATAGGTTATTTTTAGGGTTTTAGTTCTCTTAAGGTTTTAGTGGTAGTTGCATTGGTGATTCTCAAGTATGGAATACCATTGGTATGAATACCATTTATAGGTTATTTTTAGGATTTTAGTTGTCTTAGGGATTTAGTGGTAGTTGTATTAATCATTCTCAATATGCATACCATAGGTATGCATACCATTTGTTGGACCTTGACCAAGTTTTGAGGATCCCTGGTCATGTTTGACCTATTTTTGGGACTTCTACACGATGTTGAAGGCGGAGCACAAGTCGAAGAGGAGATCATAGGATCTTGGTCCCTTTTAGGGATTTTTGGGTTTTGGGATTATGTAACGGGTATGGGGATGTTGGCCCATGGGTTTACCCATGTTTAGGCTTGTTTTTGTAATGTATAAATAGAAATATAGGCGATGTAAATAATAGCGAAAGAGAAGTGACTGGAAGGCCTGGTGCTAAATGGCTAACTGTGAAAGGTTTTTAGTGATTTGTGCATACTTTGTAATACTTGAAAATCTAAGTGCACGTAATTGTAAGAGACTGTGAAAAGGATTAGTGTTGTAACCTATCTCTAGGAAGGAGGATCTCGTGAGGTGTTCACAGATCTCCTTTCCTATGCGGAGTAGGGCTTTGAGGTTTTGTGCATGTAGAAGATTGACAGAAGGCAATAAAGAGAATAAGAGTTGGTAGATGTAGCCCTAGGGTGGGGGTGAACCACTTATATCCTGTGTTTTGGTTGCTTTTTTTATTTAGGTTGTTCTTTTGTTTATGTGATTAAATTCTTAGTGCACTGATGTATGCTTATGAGAATCTAATAGGATAGATTAGTGTTGAATAATGTGAATGAATGATAGATCTGATTTATGTTGATGTACTTAGTGCTAGATTATACTGTATCTTTGTGAATAGTATGCTACTCTATTATGAGGGTTTATTTGCGATGTATTATAAATACGAATATTGATGAACTATAACTGCTAAGTGCTATGTTAAGGTGTTACAATCACATATTTGTGTCCCAGCTAAGGTTGCGGACATCGAAATCTTGCAACCACCCCTGCCTCTACCTCAGGTGAGAGTTCATCTGATTCGCAGATGTTGCCGAAAGGGCCAGTAGTTAGGGTTTTTTTGGTGCACTATTGTAGCATTGAACCCTGGGTCTACCCCTGTCCCAAAAAATGGTTCCATTACCAAGATTGAAACTGTGATTGTTGGGAACTGAGGAAAAGAGAAAGCTTAATGCATAGATTTGTTTCATGGTATCATATCCTCTTGGTGGCTATCTCTGGCTTGACCTATGCATCACAATGGATCTGACATTGATCCATAGGATCACCGGATTAAGCATGCAAGGACCCGACCCACAAGACTTCTACCCAGGGAAGGCTATAGATCGTGCATTGGCATAGCGGATCAAAGACACATATGGTGATGTCGAAAAGGGGACACGAGGCTACAATGTAGCTTCCATCCAGAATAGTGCACTGCGCATGGCTTTCTTGCTGATCGTAAGAAATATTGTGAGGAAGAAAAGACATACACAGGTCATAGGATTCATTGTTGACCTCACCGGGAAATGTGTAGAAGGACTCTGGATGAACTGGGCGAAGTACCTAGTCAACCAGTTGGAATTAGATTGTTGTGAAGCTCAGGATTAGGGTTATGAGTTCCACTTTAGTTGGATCCTAATCCTCATCACATTTAATGCTTGGTAGATTGATGCAGGAGCATCGTACAAAGCCAAAGCACGCGCCTAGCCAAAGGAACAGTTGAACGCATGGATGCAAAAAGAGCACGTTTTTATGAAAACGTTTTGAATTTTGAAAACAAAAGAATTAATGTAATAGTTGGGAGAAGTGTACTTACATTTATGTCTTAGAGATATGAATAGATCTGGAGAAATTACTCTCATCTGTCGTATGTAATAAGCATTTAAGTCTGATAAATGTAAAGTAGGTAGATTTAATTTAATAGATTAGACAGTTAGAAGATAGGGGGGGAAACAGATATAGACACCTTCAACCTTGTATCATTGTAACATAGAAGATTATTATCAATTCAGATTTCATAATATGTAGATATATAACAGAGAGATGTAGAGAAGAACCCATGTACATGAGCACTTGAGTTAATATATGAAGCTTTGAATCAACTTTCATGGTGTTATGATGCTTACTATTTACATTAGTTGAATGGTATGTTTACAATTGTTTTGTTTCTCTGTTATGCACTTATCTCAATGATGTATTGTGTGTATGATTTCATCTTGAATGTATGAAGTCTAAGAGAGAAGAAGAATGAGTTTCAATTGTTTCTCTTCCTGAGAATTTCCTGCAAGGAGTGCAGTGAACGTCTGCAAGGTGTGCATTGACAAGGATTTGAGTTTCATCTTAGAAGCCTCAGGAGAGATATTTTTGTTCTCATACCCTTAGAAGTGTAGGTGAAGCACATATTCGTGCAACGTGTGCACAGGCTAGTGGAAGCCTTAGTACTTATCAACTAAGGTGAAGGTTAAAGGAGTATTGTTGCAAAGAGTGCACAGGGTCGAAGACTCAAATAACCAGAAGTTATTTGAAAGTTTGCCGCAAGGAGTGCGAGAAGGAGCCTTTTGGAAGCCTTGAGTTTGAAAGTGAAAGCGCAAGAGAGATAACACTTTTGAGGTGTTCAAAGGGAGATGGAGATCGAAACCATCTCATAGAAGTTAATTTCAGGTGGGAGAACACCTATTTGTTGGGCAGAGGTTATTGAAGCATGAATCGGGTGGTCAAAATCCTACGTGGAGAGCTCACGAAGTCACGAGGATAGTAGGATCTAGTGGAGCCGTATGGACAGTGAGAAGCCTTCATGAAGGAAGTGTGAATTTGTGAGATTCATTGGATTTGGTAGAGTTGCAAGGTGATTAGAGGTCGGTGAAACTCATCACCTAGGATGCAAGGGTCAATATGAGTCATTGATCTCATTTCAACCCACGTCGTCATATTTTTTCATGAACTCAGGGTTCATGAGTTTGGAGGCCAGACCAAATTCTTAGTTTGCACAAATTTCTGTGTTGTGAGGAGCAGGGAAAGAGACCCAAACCTTTGGATCCAAGCTACAGGAGAACCATTGGAAGGGCTTATTTTTGATTACAGAAGTCACGAAGTGCCGAGTACGGAGGGCTCAGGTGAACATGTGTCACATCCATTAGGTGGAGACTGCATGGTTGATAGGTGGCGCAAACGTAGAGCACGCAAAAAAGACAGAAGTGGGTAACCGGTGGTGGACACGCGTCGCCTGGGAAGAAGTCAACCATTGTTGACTTATCACATCTCAAGGATTCGCAAAGGAGGAGCACGAGGACTCAACCCTCCAACTTGTGAAGTTGTGAGTTGTGAGGGGTGCTAGATTTAGGCCCTAGCCAATGGTCATTGGTAGAGGCATTAATAAGGAATGGGCCATACCCATATCACACTCTCAGGTATTGGAGGTTTGGATTCGATGGTCTTCAATTTAAGAAGTCACAAGATTGCGAGTCACAAAAGGTGCTTGCATTAAGGCCCGGAATGTGGCCATGTGGAGGCAGGGATTCACACCTAGTGCACGTGGTGTAGGTGGAGTTTTTGTGAAGGACCTGTGGACCAGATTCATTAAAGGTTTAAATAAGGATCCTATGCGGATATCAGCCTAAGGGAAAGGGGGGTCTACGTTAGAGTGGTATCAGAGCCTAGAATAATTTCTTTGGTTTCTGTAGCAGAGAGAAGGGAGGAAATTTTACAGCCATGCCATTGAGAAGAAGAGACAGGAAAATACCTGATCCAACAGAAGAAAGAGAAATGATGAGAAGAATAGATAGGCAAATACCTGATCCAGCAGTGGAAAGAGACATTCTTGAATTACGTGCCAAACTTGATGCTATGGAGACAACACAGAGGCACACAGTTAACTTTGGGGATATCAGCGGGGCTAAAAGTGAAAATGAAGCTGGAAACGAAGAAGTTACAGTTGAAGATGCTATAAAAGAATGCCTATTCAGGGTTGTTGCGAGGATAGGTGCTACAACAAAAATGGGCATTCCAGTGTATGAAGGAAACTTGGATGTTGAAGAGCTTCTAGACTAGATTAGAGCTATAGACAAATACTTCATCTATGAGGATGTCGAGGAAGACAAGAAAGTCAAACATGTTGTTACCAGACTTAAAGGACATGCAACACTGTGGTGGGATGAAATGGAGGCTGAAAGACGCTGCAATGGCAAGCAGAAAATCAAGAGCTGGGATAGAATGGTTGCAAAGATGAAAGACAAATTTATACCCAAGGATTATCAAATCACTCTGTTTCAGAGGATGCAGAATTTGAGACAGAAGTTGATGTCAGTGGAAGAATACACTGAAGAATTCTACAGGATAAACATTAGAGCAGGTCATTGGGAAAGCGATGATAAAAATGTTGCTAGGTACATGAATGGTCAATGATATGACATTCAAGATGAGATGATCATGATGAACATTCAAACTATGGAATATGCTTATCGGATGGCTCTGAAAGATGAAGAGAAGCTGAGTTGGAAGAAAGGTCAAAGAGGCCTAGGTAGAAGTCAAAGTAGAGGCAAGACAATTGCCCAGGACAGAACTTAGAAACCTAAAGAAGAGGGAAAGAAACCTCAAACTCAACCTAAGAAACGAGGAAGCTCATAGGGAAGGCAATATGCTGATAGAAATACTTTTCCTTGAGCCAGAGGAAGAGGAAGAGGCAGAGGAGGTGAAGTGAAATGCTTTGTCTGTGGAAAAATCAGACATAAATCCTATGATTGTCTAGATAGGAAGAAAGATGGTGGTGAAACTCACATTGCTGAAGCTCAAGGATGGAATGTTGAGGCAGAAGACACTGAGGGTGGAATATCTTTAATGATGAGAAAAATTCTTTTGAAGCCAGAGAAGGAGATAGAGAACCCAACTGAAAGAAATAGTTTGTTTCAGACTGCTTGCAAAACTAAGGATAGAGTATGCAAGGTCATAGTGGACAGTGGTAGCACGAACAATATCGTATCTATAGAGATGGTAGAAAGGCTAGAGCTGGAGATCGTTACACATCCAAGCCCATACAGAGTTTCGTGGCTACAAAAAGAACATCAGGTAAATGTCACTAAACAATGTTTAGTCAAATTTAAAATAGGAGGATATAAGGATGAAATATTATGTGATGTCATTCCCATGGATGTTTTTCATCTATTGTTGGGTATACCATGGCAATATGACAAGAAACATGGTTCATGATGGGAGAAAGAACACATACACCCTGGAAAAAAAATGTAGGACTCACATGTTGCTGTCGATTAAGGATAAAGAGGTGAAAATAGAAATGAGAAACACTGTACTTCTCATGAGTGGGAAGGAACTTCTTGATGAGGTTAATAAGAATGAAGAAACATAATTTATTGTGGTCAGGAAGCCCAAAATTGTTTTGACCAGTATGAGAATAGATGATTTACTAGAAGAAATCCAGGAGTTGTTGGAAGCGTTTGTTGATATGTTAGTGGATGAACTACCTTGTTCGTTGCCACCTATATGGAGTAAAATTCATCATATCAATATTATACCTAGAGCCAGTTTACCGAACAAAGCAACGTACAGATTGATGTCATAGGAAAATGAAGAAGTTAAGAGACAGGTCCAAGACTTAATGGATAAAGGATCTATTCGAGAAAGATTGAGTCCATGCGTTGTTATGACAATGCTCAGCCCAAAGAAAGATGGAGACTAGAGAATGTGTATAGACACAAGGGAAATCAATAATATTACCATCAGATACAGGTTTCCATTGCCAAGGATGGATGACTTGATGGATTTCTTGAGTGGAGCAAAGTTTTTTTCAAAGACTGATTTGAAAAGCGGATATCATCAAATTAGAATGAGAGAAGGTGATGAATGGAAGACAACATTCAAGACGAATGAAGGGATGTATGAATGGATTGTCATGCCATTTAGCTTAATGAATGGGCCCAATACTTTCATGAGGTTGATGAATGAAGTCTTGAAGGATTTCATTGGGAAATTTGTCATTGTATATCTTGATGATATATTAATTTTCAACAGGATAGAAGCAGAGCACTTAATGCATTTAGCTACAGCGATGAGAATATTACAGCAAGAGAAATTTCTTATTAATATGAAGAAATCGTCATTTATGAGAACAAAAATCTTTTATTTGGGTTTTTTTATCTTTGCGAATGAACTGAAAATGGATCCAGAAAAGATAGAGGCGATTAAGGATTGGCCATTTCCGAAGAGCATGTTTGAAGTTCAAAGCTTCCATGGTTTGGCTAGCTTCTACATGAAATTCATCCGAAACTTTAGTGGAATTAGCACACCGATGATGGATAGGGTGAAGAAAAGACATAAATCTTTTCACTGGATGGAGGAGGCAAAGAAGAGTTTCAATCTACTAAAGAAGAAGATCACTGAGCAACCAATTTTGGCTTTGGCAGATTTTAGAAAGACATTCCAGGTCAGGTGTGACGCGAGTGGATTTTCAATTGGAACAGGCTTGAGCCAAGATGACAGGTCGGTCATGTATTTCAGTGAAAAACTGAATGAAGTGAAGATCGTGTACTCCACATATGACAAAGAATTCTATGCAGTCATACAAGCACTAAAGAAATGGAGACATTATTTGGTTCCCAAGGAATTTGTTTTGTATAGCAATAATCATGATTTACAATTCATGACTCAATAGGATAAGTTGAACCAAAAACATGCTAAATGGGTTGAATTCATACAGAATTTTACTTTTGTGATTAATCATATTTATGGAACTGCTAACAAAGTTGTTGATGCTTTGAGCAGGAAATGTTTGCTTATGCAGGAATTCAGAGTCAAGACTTTAGGTTTTTATAACCTCAAAGAAATGTATAGGGATGACCCAGATTTTAAGGAGGCATATGAGGCATTTGAGAATCCAATTCTTAGGGATAGAAGCCAATGGACTGAATACATGATCCAAGATGGATTATTGTTCAGGGGAAATCAACTATGTATTCTGAAATGCTCCATGAGGGTGAACTTGCTAAAGGAAAAACACAGTGGAGGATTGGTCGAACATTTCGGTCATGAAAAGACGTTCTCAAAGTTGAATGGCTCATATTTTTGGCCAGGGATGAAAACAAATGTCAAGAAATTTGTGGACAGGTGTAGAATTTGTCAGCACATGAAAGGAAAAAGGTAGAACACAAGGTTATACCAACAATTGCCCATACCTGAAAAGCCATGGGACGTAGTGAGCATGGATTTTGTATTGGGACTACCATGGACAAAGAGAGGATATGATTCAATCTTTGTGGTGGTTGACAGATTTTCAAAGATGGCACATTTCATACCATGCCAGAAAACCAGTGATGCAACTGATATTGCGAACCTGTTTTTCAAGGAAGTCGTCAGACTTCACGGGTTGCCAAGGAGTATCATTTTTTATCGAGATACCAAGTTCATGGGACATTTATGGAGGACCTTATGGAAGAATTTGGGGACAATTTTTTCTTTTAGCTCAGCGTATCATCCTCATATAGATGGACAGACAGAGGTCATGAACAGGAGCTTGGGATATTTGTTAAGAAGGTTAGTGACTAAACGTCAAAGTCAATGGGATCAGATTTTTCCACAGGTGAAATTTGCTTACAATGATTCATTCAATAAAAGCAAAGGGAAGAGTCCATTATAGATTGTATATGGAATGAAACCAAGGGGAGTTTCTGAGTTGAAAGATTCAGAACAAAATGAATTCAGAATTGCTAGTGCAGAGGACTTTGCAAAAGGAATGAAGGAGCTTCACAGCCGAATCAAGGAGCGATTGCAGAGTTCAAGTCAAGAATACAAGCAGAGAGTAGATCAACAAAGGCAAAAAATTCAATTTGAAGTTGGTGATCTAATTCTTACACATTTGAGGAAGGAGATATTCCCAAGGGGAACGTATAACAAACTAAATATGAAAAATATTGGACCGTGCAAGGTCATAAGGAAATTTGGGGCAAACACATATGAGATTGAATTACCCGATGGGGTCGGAATCTCATCGATATTCAATGTTGCATATTTGTACCCTTACAGAGTTGAAGAAGCAGGAGAAGAGGATGAGAAAGAAGAATTTCAATGGACAAAACAAATGTCTGTAGCTGAAAAGCCGTAGATAGAAAGCATAATTGACAAAAGGATTAGTAGAAAGACCAGGAGGAAAGAGTATTTTGAATACTTGATCGAGTGGAAGGGACATCCAGTTGAAGATGCCAGTTGGGAGAATCAAGAAGAAATTCAAAAGCATGGACAAACCATGCAAGATCTCATGAATAGGATTTCATGAAAATTTACAGGCGAGGGAGTATGATGCAAGAGCATTGTACAAAGCCAAAACACGCGCCTAGCCAAAAGGAACAGTTGAATGCATAGATGCAAACAAAGCACGTTTTTATGAAAAAGTTTTTAATTTTGAAAACCAAAGCATTAATGTAATAGCTAGGAGAAGCGTACTTACATTTATGTCTTAGAGATATGAATAGATCTGGAGAAATTACTCTCATCTACTGGATGTAATAGGCATTTAAGTCTGATAAATGTAAAGTAGGTAGATTTAATTTAATATGTTAGACAGTTAGAAGATAGGGGGGGAAACGGATATAGACACCCTCAACCTTGTATCATTGTAACAAAGAAGATTATTATCAATTATGATTTCATAAGCTGTAGAGATATAACAGAGAGTTGTAGAGAATAACCCATGTACAAGAGCACTTGAGTTAATATATGAAGCTTTGAATCAACTTTCATGGTGTTACGATGCTTACTGTTTACATTAATTGAATGGTATGTTTACAGTTGTTTTGTTTCTCTGTTATGCATTTATCTCAATGTTGTATTGTGTGTATGATTTCATCTTGAATGTATGAATTCTGAGAGATAAGAAGAATGAGTTTCAATTGTTTCTCTTCTTGAGAATTTCTTGCAAGGAGTGCAGTGAACGTCCGCAAGGTGTGCGTTGACAAGGATATGATTTTTATCTTGGAAAGCTCAGGAGAGATATCATTGTTCTCATACCCTTAGAAGTGTAGGTGAAGCACGGAGCCATGCAAGGTGTGCGCAGGCTGGTGGAAGCCTTAGTACTTATCAACTAAGGTGAAGGTTGAAGGACTATTATTGAAAAGAGTGCATAGGGTTGAAGACTCAAGTAACTAGAAGTTATTTGAAAGTTTGCCACAAGGAGTGCTAGTAGGATCATTTTCAAAGCCTTGAGTTTGCAAGTGAAAGCTCAGGAGAGATAACGCTTTTCAAGTGTTCAAAGGGAGATGGAGATTGAAACTGTCACATAGAAGTTAATTTTAGGTGGGAGAACACCCAGTTGTTGGGCAGAGGTCATTGAAGCATGAATTGGGTGGTCAGAATCCTCCGTGGAGAGCTCACGAAGCCGCGAGGATTGTAGGATCCAGTGCAGCCATATGGATGGTGAGAATCCTTCATGAAGGGAGTGTGAAGTTGCGAGAGTCATTGGATTTGGCAGAGTTTCAAGGCGATTAGAGGCCAATGAAACCCATCACCTAGGATGTGAGGGTCAATATGAGTCATTGATCTCATTTCAACCCACGACGTCATATTTGTTCGTGAACTCGGGGTTCGTGAGTTTTGAGGCCAGACCAAATTCTTGGTTTGCATGAATTTCTGAGTTGCTAGGAGCAGGGAAGGAGACCTCGATCCATTGGATCCAAGCTACGAGAGAACCATTGGATCAAAACCTCCATGTGGTATCGCATGTCGTGAACTCAGGGGTTGAAAGAACTTATTTTCGACTGCGGAAGTCATGAAGTGTTGAGTGCCGAGGGGTTAGGTGAACACACGTCACATCTATTAGGTGGGGACCGCGTGGAAGTTGACAGGTGGAACAAACATAGAGTATGTAGAAAAGACGGAAGTAGGTGACCAGTGGTGGACACGCGTCACCTGGGAAGGAGTCAACCATTGTTGACTTATCACGTCTCAGGGATTCATGAAGGAGGATCACGAGGACACAACCCTCCAACTTGTGAAGTTATGAGTTGTGAGGGGTGCTAGAGTTAGGCCCTAGCCAGTGGTCATTGGTAGAGGTGCTAGCAAGGAAGCGACCATACATATATTGCACTCTCGGGTATCAGAGTTTTGGAGTTGAGGGTCTCTAATTCAAGAACTCAGGAGATTGTGAGTCATAAAAGGTGCTTGTGTTAAGGAATGGGTTGTGGCCTTGTGGAGGAAAATATTCACACCTGGTGCACGTGATGCAGGTGGAGTTTTCATGAAGGACCCGTGGACTGGATTTATTGAAGGTTTCAACAAGGAACCAAAGGAGCCACTTAGGCTCGAGAAGAACTTAGAACGATCCTGTGTGGATATCGGCTTGATGGCAAGGGGGGTCTATGTCATAGATGCTAGAAGGTGTGACCTTCCTAGACATTGAGTTGTTTGAGATGCTCATTGCAAATTTCACCATGCTCTGGTATTCGAGTGATATGGGAAAATAGTGGCAGACGAATGCAGTATTCCAAAAGTACTAAATCCAGTTGAAGAGGGCCATCGAAGTTGTCCCTCAAATGATGTCAAACACCCTATATCAGTTGAGACCTCTCATGAATTTTCGTGCAGATCGACACTTCATTTATATCACTACGCGAGTAGACGAGAATAAGGAGGAGATTCAATCATACTATAAGCTCATAGAGGAGGACCTCGAGGAGATAACTAAGGAATGGTGAGCATACCTCCTTATCCCTGATGACCCTGTAGAGATGTCTTATCATGAATTTGACAGCTTAGAGGCTAATCACAAAGAACACGACACACCTAGAACCAGCAGAAGGAAGAAGACCAAAGAAATACAAGACATGAGTAGTGCATCAGATGAAACTACTTTAGTATCACTTAGACGAGTAGGTGATGATGAAGTATAAGAGACAAATGGAAAAGAATAGCAGTGGAAGCAAGGCGAAGTAACACCGCCTAGGGATCTTTTTTATGAGGGTGATCCCTCGAATAAAAGAAAGGTTTTCCCTAAGAAACCTACCTCATGGAAGAAGTCAAAATCTAGAAAAACCAAAATGCAAAATGTGCTCACGGTCGACGACTTTGACTTCATCATCACAACTGTAAACGACCCGTCACAAGAAATCTTGTAGAAACATGAATCCAAGAAGGAGGATATGTAATACAAAATTGAGGTTGAACTTAGAGGGGTACAACAGGCCCCTCAATCTAGTCGTGTAGTGTCTAATGAGCCCCTGCCTTCAAAAGAACGAGAGTTGGGAGATGATCATACCCAAATCTGTAGACTTGTTGATGTGACCGAATATCCCCTTCGTTGCAGACAAGAAGAAACAGAAAAATCCACAAAGGCCCTGAAGCAGGTGAAATAAGTAGTCGTATAGAAACACCAAGTTGTGCAACAGGAGAAGGTTTCTCTGCAAAAAAAGTTTGAAGAGGAGAAAGTGCAGATCTAGTAAAAGAAAGAGAAATTGCTCACAGAGCATCTCAAATTCAATGAAGGAATCAACAATACACTTCTCTCTGTGACAATCTTAGATAAAAAGAAAACGAACCAGTATAGAATCAAGTAGCATAGATGGTGGAATTTATTCAACAACTTCAACAAAGAATCACAGATCTGGAGCTACGAATTGTTCCCAGTACCCCATAGGATGTGCAAGATCAAAGAGAAGAAACTACTCGAAGTGTAGTTGAAATAATCAAGGTCCTCACCATGGAATGTAAACAACTAAGTGATCGAAGTTCCCATACTTATGAACGACTCACTAAGGATCCTGAATTCAAGGCACTGGAGTCATATCCTTAGGAGGCAAAGCAGCTAGGAAAAATAGTACAAGCACAGTTGAATCCCCTGTTAGTAGTTGAGAGGATGAAGCAATCCCAAGAACAACGCACTGATTAATAGAAGGTCCACACCATTCAGATTAAAGTCATGGAAGTGACTCAAAGGATCCAACCAATACAGAATGAGGTTTTCCAACTATTCACGAAGATTGAAGACTGAGGAGCAGAACTGGAATAAATTCTCACTGCAGTTGAATAGAATTTAGAGGGACTAGTCAATGAGGTAGTTATTCAAGAGCTCATCAAGAAGGAGGCTATGGAGCAAAAAGCACCTTGAAGTAGCTCGATCCAAGCTCGAGGATTTTGATGAAGATTTACCCATATTAGAGTGACTTCAGATGAGTCACACGTGAGTGTTGGGGGCCAGTTGGCCCTTGACCAATTTTTGAGGATCCCTGGTCATGTTTCACCTATTTTTGGGACTTCGACAGGATGTCGAAGGCGAAGCTCAAGTCAAAGTGGATATCGTGGGATCTCAGACCCTTTTAGGGATTTTTGGGTTTTGGGCTTATGTAACAGGTATGGGGATGTGATCCCATGGGTTTACCCATGTTTAGGCCTGATTTTGTAACGTATAAATAGAAATCTAGGTGATGTAAGTAGTAGTGAATGAGAAGTGACTGGAAGGCTTAGTGATAAAGGGATAAGTGTGAAGGTTTTTTATTTCTTTGTGCATGCTTTGTAATACTTGTAGAGCTAAGTGAAAGTAATTGTAAGAGACTGTGAAAAGGCTTAGTGTTGTAACCTGGCTCCGGGGAGAAGGATCTAGAGAAGTGCGCACAAATCTCTTGTCCTATGCGAAGTAGGGTTTTAAGGATCTGTGCATGTATAATATCAAGAAAAGGCAATAAAGAGAGGAAGAGTTCGTGGACATAGCCCTAGGGTCGGGGTGAACCATGTATATCCCGTGTTGTGGTTGCTTTGTGTGTTTTGTTTGTTCTCTTGTTTATGTGATTAAATTCTTAGTGAACTGATGTATGCTTAGGATAATATAATATGATAGCTTAGTGATGAATAATGTGAATGAATGATAGATATGAATTATGTTGATGTTCTTAGTGCTAGATTATATTGGATCTGTGTGAATACCGAGTTGCGCTATTATAAGGGTTTATCTGCATTGTAAGATAAACACAAATATTGATGAACTATAACTACTAAGTTCTCTATTAAGGTGTTACAGTCATAGATCTATGTACCAACTAAGGCTGCAGACATCGGATTCCTGCAACCAACACTATCTCTACCTCACCTGAGACTTCATCTGCTTCACAGGTGTTGTCGAAAGGGTCGTTAGATAGGGTTTTGTTGGTCCATTGTTGGTTCGTTGAACCTTGGGTCTGCCCCTGTGCCAACACCATTGCATACCATTGGTATGAATACCATGGTATTGCAATGGTATTCATACCATCGGTATCAATACAATGGTATTAAAATTGTATACATATCATTGGTATGCATACCATTTCATACCATGGTATCACAATGGTATGCATACCATTGTATGCATAGAATTGGTATGCATAACATTTATAGGTTATTTTTAGGGTTTTAGATGTCTTAGGGTTTTATTGGTAGTTTCATTAGGGATTATCAAGTATGGCACACCATTTGTATACATACCATTGCATACCATTGGTATGCATACCATTTATAGGTTATTTTTAGGGTTTTAGTTGTCTTAGGGTTTTAGTGGTAGTTGTCTTAGGGATTCTCAAGTATGCATACCATTGGTGTGCATATCATTGCATACCATTGGTATGCATACAATGGTATTGAAATGGTATGCATAGAATTGATATTCATACCATGGTATTGAAATGGTATGCATACCATTTATAGATTATTTTTAGGGTTTTAGTTGTCTTAGGGTTTTACTGGTATTTTTCTTATGGATTCTCAAGTATGGCATACCATTGGTAGGAATACCATTTCTTACCATGGTATTGCAATGGTATGCAAAGGAAATATCAATTCCTATGGATACCATTGGTATGCATAGGCAATGGTATTTTATTTGCATAGCATTACATACCATTTCATGGTATTGCAATTCTATACATAGGAAATGATATTGCCATTACATACGATGGCAATGGTATTGCAATGGTATTCCATGTTATGTATAATAAATACCATTTCCTATGCATACCATTGCATGGTATTGAAATGGTATGCAATGCTATGCATAGGGAATGATATTTCATTTGCATACCATTGCATGGTATTGCAATGGTATGAAATGGTATGCATAGGAAATGATATTGTGTTTGCATATCATTACATACCATTGAAATACAATTACCATGGTATGAAATGACAATACCTTTTCCTATGCATACAATTGGTACGCATACCATTGGGATGCATACCATTGCATACCATTTGTATGATTACCATTGTATACCATTGTATACCATTGGTATCCATACCATGGTATGCATACCATTGGTATGTATACCATGGTATTCATACAAGAGTTTTAGTTGTCTTAGGGTTTTTGTGGTAGTTGTCTTACAGAATATCAAGTATGCATGTCATTGCATACCATGGTATTGCAATGGAATGTATACCAATTGTATGCATGCCATGGTATTGCAATGGTATGCATAGAATTTCCCACTATGGTATCACAATGGTATGCATACCATTTCCTACAATTCTATCACAATGGTATTCATACAATTTCATACCATTGGTATCCAATGGTATACAATTGCAATACCATTGTCTATGCATTACAATCGTATACATAGGAATTGGTATTTCCTTTTCATACCATTTCATTACCATGCAATGGTATGCACATGAAATGGTATTTGATTTGCATAGAATTACATACCATTTCATGGTATTGTAATGGTATGCATAGGCAATGATATTTCCATTGCATACGATGGCAAAGGTATTACAATTTTATGCAATTTTATGTGAAGGAAATACCATTTCCTATGCATACCATTTTAATACCATGAAATGGTATGAAATTATATGCAATGGTATTTCCTATGCATACCATGAAATACAATTGAAATCGTATGCACTGGTATCCATACTAAATGGTATTTCCTTTGCAACCATTGCATACCATTGCAATACAATTTCCATGGTATGAAACGACAATACCATTTCCTATGCATTCCATTGCATACCATGGTATGAATACCATTGCATACAATTGGTGTGTATACCATGGTATGCATACAATGGTTTTAGTTGTATTAGGGTTCTAGTGGTAGTTTTATTAGGGATTCTCAAGTATGTATACCATTTCACACAATTGGTATGCATACCATGGTATTTCAATGGCATGGATACGAATTGTATGCATACCATGTTACTGCAATAGTATGTATACCATTGGGATGGTATGCATTGGTATTGGCATTGGCATTTTCATTCGTATGCATCGACATTGGCATTGGCATTACCATTGCTATGCATTGACAATGGTATGCATTGGTATGGTATGCATTTCCTTTCCATTGAATTGTATGGTATGGTATGCATTTCAATTGCCTTGTGTTGGTATGGTATGGATTTCCATTGCCTTATATGGTATGCATTGGAAATGGCATGGTATGGTATCGTATGATATGCATTTCCAATGGTATGCATTTCCTTTCCATTGTCTGGTATAAATTGGCAATGAAAATGGTATGCATTACCTTTCCATTATATGGCATGCATTGGAAATGGTATGGTATGGTATGGTATGGAAATGGTATGGTATGTTATGGTATTGAATGGTATGCATTGGAAATGGTATGGTATGGTATGGTATGTCGTGCCTTTCCTTGGTATGATATGTATTGGAAATGGTAAGGTATGTTATGGTATGCATTGGCATTGGTATGGTATGGTATGGTATGGTATGCATTGGCACGGTATGGTATGGTATGTTATGGTATGGCATTGGTATGGTATGGTATGGTATTCCTTTCCTTGGTATGGTATGACTTGCATTGGTATGGTATGGTATGGTATGGTATGCCTTGAAATGACATGCATTTCCATGACTTCACTTGACATATCTTGTATTTCCATCCCATGTCTTTCCATCCCATGATTTTCCATCCCATGAATTTCCATGTCATGCAATGCCATGACATTCCATGCCTTTCCTTGCATTCACTTTCCATGCCTTCCATTCACTTGTCATTCCTTGCCTTTTCCATGTCATGCCTTTCCATACCATGTCATTCATTTCCATGCCATGCCTTTCCATTCATTTCTTTTCCTTCACTTTCCTTTTCTTGTCTTTCCATACGATGCCTTTTCATCCCCTTCCTTTCCAAGTCATTCCATGTCATGCCATTCCATGCCTTTCCTTGCATTCACTTACCATGTTTTCATTTTCCATGCCATGCCTTTCCATACCATTTCATTCCATTCCATGCCATGCCTTTCCCTTCCTTCACTTTCCATGTCTTGTCTTTCCATACCATGTCTTTCCATGCCATGCCTTCACTTTCCATGCCTTGCCTTCACTTTCCATGCCTGTCCTTGCATTCAATTTCCATGCCATCAAAGGATTCATACATAAAAATTACAATCAAAGGATTAATTAAGCATGTAATTCTACAACTTGTTATCCCATATTTCTTATATAAAAATACTTGCATGAGAATTCCAATGTTTTGGTCAATGATGCATAGTGCAATTTTTGAAGAGGAGGTCAATTTTCAAGAACCTTGTGTCAGAAATTTGTGGGTAGTGTAGTCGCACGGTCCTTGGACAAATAGACTTTTGGGAGCTTATGAAACTCTGTTATGCCACTTGGTTTGGATTTTATGCCTCCAGACCAAATTGACCACATGTCCATAAATGACTTGAAGAAGTGAGTTTCAACTCACGATAAAACTCAAAAAATGATTCAGATGGGAAAAACATACGTTGCATTGGATCCAAAGGAAAGGGTTTCAACTAGGGGGTTCCTTTGTTGTCATTTTTTCCACCGAAAAACTATTTGTTGGAGTATCTCCGACACTAGGGTTTTGATCAATGAGGAATAGTGCAATTTTTGAAGAGGAGGTCGATTTTCAAGAAAACTCTATTGAGAATTTGTGGGTAGTGTATTCAGGTGGTACTTGGAAAAATAGACTTGTGGGAGCTTATGAAACTTTCTTATGCCACTCGATTTGTATTTTATGCCCCCAGACCAGATTGGCCACATTTCATTGAATGACTTGAAGAGACGAGTTGCAGCTCGCGATAAAACTCAAACTAGGACTCAGATGGAAGAACCATCAGTTGCATTGGATTCGAAGCACCAGGTTTCAACTTGAGGGGGGGGGGGGCTTTGTTGTCATTTTTTGCACTAAAAAATCATTTTTTGAAGTATCTCTAGCACTAGGGTTTTCGTCAATGAGGCATAATTTAATTTTTGAAGAGGTCGATTTTCAAAAACACTGTGTCAGTCATTTGTGGGTAATGTAGTTGTGTGGTACCTGGAAAAATAGACTCGTGGGAGCTTATGTAACTCCTTTATAATACTCAGTTTATATTTTATGCCCTTGGACGAAATTGGCCACATGTTCATGAATGGCTTGAAGAGGTGAGTTGCAACTTTTGATAAAACTCAAAACTGAACT
>ML796820.1:147222-173219 GCA_009831015.1 Picea engelmannii
GGGGGGGGGGCTCCATTGTCATTTTATCCACTGGAAAACCATTTTTTGGAGTAACTCAGATACTAGGGCTTTGGCAATGTGGCATAGTGCAATTATTTAAGAGGAGGTTTCTTTTAAAGAACATTGTGTAGGAAATTTGTGGGTAGTGTAGTCACATGTTCCTTGGCCAAATAGACTTGTGGGATATTACAAAACTCTCTTATGATGCTTGGTGTGGATTTTATGCCCTGAGACAAAATTGGCCACATGTCCCTGAATGACTTGAAGAGGTGAGTTGCAACTCGCGATAAAAATCAAGCATGGACTCGGATGGGAGAACCGTCAATTGCCTTGGATCCAAAGAACCAAGTTTCAACTATGGTGGGGGATTCTTTGTTAGTTTTTCCATCGGAAATCTGTTTGTTGGAGTATCTCTGACACTAGGGTTTTGGTCAATGAGGAATAGTGAAATTTTTTAAAAGGAGGTTGATTTTCAAGAAACCTATATCGGGAATTTGTGGGTAATGTGGTCGCTGGGTCCTTTCCCAAATAGACTTTTGGGAGCTTACGAAACTCTCTTATGCTGCCTAGTTTGGATTTTATGCCCCTAGACCAAATTGGCCACATGTCCCTAAATGGATTGAAGAGATGAGTTGAAACTCACGATAAAACTCAAAATGAGACTTGTATGGGAAAACCGTCAAATGCATTGGATCTAGAGCATTGAGTTTCTACTAGGGGGGGGGCTCCAGTATCATTTTTTCCACCAAAAAACTATTTCTTGGAGTATCTATGGCACTAGCATTTTTTTCAATGAGGCATAGTCAAATTTTTTAAGAGGAGGTCGTTTTCGAAGAACATTGTGTCGAGAATTTGTGGGTAGTGTAGTGACATGGTACTTGTTCAAATAGACTTTTGGGATCTTACAAAACTTTTTCATGCCTCTTTGTTTGTATTTTATTCCCTCATACCAAATTGACCACATGTCCCCGAATGGCTCGAAGAGGTGTGTTTCAACTTTTGATAAAAATCAAAATGAGACTCGGATTAGAGAACCATCACTTGCATTGGATCCAAAGCACCGGGTTTCAACTAGGGCGAGACCGTTTCTATCATTTCGTCGATCAAAAAACCATTTCTGGAGTATCTCTAGCACTAGGGTTTTCCTTAGTGCTTATTATAAATGTTTAGGCAATGCATGTCAAGGCAAGACAAGTGAACGAAGGGAATGGAAAGTGATAAGGAAAGTGAAGGAAAGGCATGGCATGGAAAGTGATAATCCAAGGAAATTGAAGGCAAGGCATGGAAAGTGAAGGCAAGGAATGGCAAGGAAAGTGAAGGCAAGGAAAGGAAAGGCATGGAAATTGAAGGAAGGAAAAGATAAGGCAATTTAGGTAAGGAAATAAAAGGAAAGGCAAGAAAAGTGAAGGAAAGGAATGGAAAGGGAAGGAAAGGCATGGAAAGGAAAGTGAAGGCAAGGCAAGGAATGGAAAGTGAAGAAAAGGAAAGGAAAGAAAAGCAAAGGAGAGTGAATGCAAGGCAAGGAAAGGTAAGGAAATTCAAGGAAATGAAAGTAAAGTATTAGCAGGTGAAGGAAATGCATGGCATGGAAAGTGAAGGAAAGGTAAGGTAAGTGAAGGTAAGGTAAGGAAAGTCAAGTGAAGGAAAGGAAAGGAAAGGAAAGTAAAGGAAATGAATGACAAGTGATAATTCAAGTTAAGGGAAGGAATGGTATGGCAATTGATAAGGAAAGGAAAGTGAAGGAAAGACAAGGAAAGTGAATGGAAAGTGATAAGGAAAGTGAATGCAATGCATGGCATGGCATGGAAAAGGAAAGAAAAATGAAGGCAAGGAAATTGAAGGTAAGGCTAGTGAAGGCAAGGAAAGGCAAGTGAAGGCATGGCAATGAAGGTGAAGGAAAGGCATGAATGATAAGGAAAGTGAAGGAAAGGCATGGCATGGCATTGAAAAGGAAAGATATGTGAAGGAAAGGCAAGTAAAGGAAAGGAAAGGAAAGTGAATGAATGACAAGAATGGAAAGGAAAGTGAAGGAAATGCATGGCATGGTATGGAAAATGGAAGGCAAGTGAAGGAAATGAAAGTGAAGGAAATTGAATGTCAGTAAAGTGAATTCAAGGAAAATAAAGTGAAGGAAAGGAATGAATGGCAAGGCAAGTGAAGGAAAGACATGGCATGGAATGGAATGGCATGGCATGGCATGGAAAAGTCAAGAGAAGTGAAGGCAAGGAAATTAAAGGCAAGGTAAGGCAAGTGAAGGAAAGGAATGAATGGAAAGGAAAGTTAAAGTAAGATATGGAATGGCATGGAAAAGGAAAGACAAGTGAGGCAAGGAAAGTGAAGGAAAGGAAAGGAAAGTTAAGTGAAGGGAAGTGAAGGAAAGGCAAGGAAAGTTAATGGAAAGTGATAAGGAAAGGCAAGTGAATGTAAATTAAAGTGAAGGTAGCACATGGAATGCTATGGAAAATGAAATACAAGTGAAGGAAAGGAAAGTGAAAGCAAGGAAAGGAAAGTTAAGGCAAGAAAAGTGAAGGAACAACAAGGCAATTGAAGGCAAAGAGTGAATGGAAATGCAAGTGAAGGAAATGCATGTAATTCTATGGAATGACATGGCATGGCATGGAAAAGGAAAGACACGTGAAGGTAAGGAAAGAAAAGGTAGGGAAAGGAATGTGAAGTCAAGGCATGAATGGAAAGAAAGGTAAAGGCAAGGCATGGCATGGTATGGAAAATGTAGGACAAGTGAAGGCAACGCATGTGGAGGAAAGGCAAGGAAAGTGAAGGAAAGGCATGGAAAATGTAGGAAAAGTGAAGGCAAGGAAAGGAAAGTGAAGGAAAGGAATGAATGACAAGGAAAGTGAATGAAAGGAATGACATTCTCTAGAATGGCATGGAAAAGACAAGAAAATTGAAGGAAATGAAAGGAAAGGAAAGGTAATGCAAGTGAATGAAAGATAAGGAAAGTTAAGGAAATGAATGAATGGTAAGGAATGTGAAGGAAAGTAATGGCAGGCTATGGAATGGCATGGCATGGCATGGAAAAGGTAAGACAAGTGAAGGAAAGGAAAGGAAAGTGAAGGAAAGGCGTGGCATGCTATGGAATGACATGGCATAGCATGGAAAAGGAAAGTCAAGTGAAGGAAAGTAATTGCATGGAATGGAAAGTGAAGGAAAGGCATGACATAGAAAGTGAAGTGAAGGCAAGGAAAGGCAAGGAAAAGAAAGTAAAGGCAAGGAATGGAAAATCAAGGGATGGCATGGGTATGTTTTAAGGCAGGGTATATTTTAATAGCATTACAAATATTTTAACAACAGTCAAAATGAAGCCAAAAATATTCGTTTTAGATACCTAGATGCTAATTCAAGTAGACCATTGGGATCACTTCTAATACTAACAATTTCCATTAACTTCTTGTGCTCAAAGTAAGGAAAGAATTATTGTACCTTTTACGAGTTCTTACTTGGCATTGTTTGTACTTTGAGGTTTGTACCAGTAACCAAGTTTTTAAAGTGGTATAAAAATTGACTTGGTTTATAATCTTGAAATACATAACCACCTTTATTTCATCTTCTTTCATCCTAGGTTATATATTCTCCTTTAATAACCATCGATCTTGTATAAAATTTAATGCCTTCAGAGTCTGTTATAGATCACATGAGGGTCTTATTTCCCTCTAAGAATCATGGCAACCAATAATCAGTGCCTCATTCATTATATATTTGGGAAACCACTATGTATATGTGCCCTGAAAAAAATGGAGTTCTAAAATGTGAACCCACTAAATGACCAAAGAATAACACATGTATTCTAGATATTCAAAATTTAAAAGAAGGATTCAATGAACCTAGTAGTACAAGATCTGATACATGATCATAATCTGCTAAAATACTTTATTGGTCCTCCTCCAATTGGGATAATTACATAGTTATAGATTGAACAATGGGGAGTGATACACAATCCCATCTATCAAACTAGTCTTTCGATTCACAATCATCCCATTTATTACTACTACATGGACCACATAAGAAAGAGAGTTTTCTTGTCCATATTTCAACTATTGCATTGTTTGATGTTCTAACTGAATGGAATCCATGGGTGCCCTATATTTTTTTTCATTCATACCACTGTGATCGATCTACATCGACCACCTCCACAAAATATCTATGTATATGTCCTTTCCTGTGTGATTGGTCTTCATGGGTTCATGTTCCCTCTCCCATTACTGAAGAACACCATTCAACAATGGATTTTGCATCTCAAATAAGGGAATAAGTAGTGAAATTCATTTATTTCCTACATAATTCTCTTTTTATGCATGCACATACTCTATTATTCTCCCATTTCCCATGCCCAAACTCAAAATAGTTCCAAATGTGTGGTACCTTTATTTGTTTGTGAAACATACACAAACATTGAAATACACAATAATTTTTGAACTGATATGCACAACCATATTACTAAATCCAATGTTGATCCATCTATATGTTTTTCTCCTTAAGTTGATTGTAGAACAACTAAAAAAAATTGTGTACATGGGCTAAGTCATGGCACTGATCATCACTTATGCAGAAGTGATACTTTTTCAATATAAATATATTTTTTTCATTACTATTTTATCCATGCATGTATATGATATGTACGATTATGTTGAACTACTCTGAGTTATAATATTGGATTTGAATCTCATTTGTCATTTGAAGGGTGTAGTTCTTATCAAAATCAACCACTGATAACACAATATCAATAGGAAATGTATCTCTACATATTCTAAAATGTGTGTCCTACCATAGAGCCACATGGACATGCTGAACATAATTTCATGTATTTTCGACGAATTCCTTCATGAAGTGAAAATATCATAACTGGGAAGTAACAAATTTTATATTTTTTTTTCATGTCCTCCATCAATATCATATGTCACATATTTAAAGCCTTTCAAGGCAACCTCCTTCCTCCCTAATTCATACCCATCACTTACATGGATGCACTTTATTAGTAATTCCATTCCACCACACCTGGGGCATGTCCCATCTAACATTCATTTTGATAGAATTTAAAACCATCTAGCATTGTACATAATATGTTGTAAATAAAGTCTCTAGATGACGACAATGGTAATATAACTGGACATTCCTGGAAAATGGTGTTGTGCAATACATGATATAGATGTGTGTGTGTGTGTGTGATAATAATAACCATACTCAATGTGATATCTACAACAACACATGTTACAAATTGTGTTTATCGAAACATACCAAGGCTTGCATTTATGGAAAGATCTTTGGCCTAAATTAAGTGAACTATGTACTATTATGAATCTCTCATACAATTATGTCTATGTAATTTCAATATAATGTTTAATATCAGTTTCATGGTCCCTAAATTCCCTTCTCAATTTTAGTACATCTTTTTGGTTGGAAGAGAGCCTTGTGTTATCATGCCATAAATATTGAACTAGTCCCTTAACCACTCCAATTAACTTCATGTTAGAATGAGGTATCCTTCCAATGAAGGCCCAAAAATATGTTGGGGAACCTGTGTTGAGGCTATATTGTCTATGATAATACTTTCTAATGGTTTTTACATTACATTTCAAGAGGTGAGAGGTTTGTTGTAGAAAACGATGTTTTCTTGTAATCTTTATAATAATTGACTGGGACAAGACAAGTCAGGTTGCATTCCAGTATTTAGAATGAGACTTATTACCAATTCTTTGAAAATAATCTACAAGATTTCCTATTATGTGATGACTTGCTTCTACACTTTTGATTGTTTTAATGCCTTAAATTCTCCTAACAACAATCAAATTTCTAGATTTTAACAAAGATAAAAATAATTGACATTTAGCATCATCGGATTTTGGTTCAAAATATTCTTGAATGATTTCGTAACAGTGATAATCAATAGTACAGTTAGGTAAATTACCTTCAAGTGATGTTATACCACTTTCATTGACTTGAATGCATTTAGTAGTTCTTCACTGTGCAGTTCTCAATCTAGGTAGGGACGATGAACCCCTATTCTAGGACTCTTGACTTTCATGTTGTTGAGTTAACAATGTTGTAGTTATTTCCCCTTCAATCACTGATGGGTCAACTGTGGGAGGAGAGTGCACATTTGACTGTCCAACAAGAGATTGCACCACATGACCTTCTTCACCACAATGTTGTACACCAGTTGCTTCTCTAATTTCATCCATTATATAATCATCTCCAAGCAAATCCTCCATCATTTGTTCATACATAAAAAGTTTTCTTGATTAGATATTGTTTGGATTTATCTCTAATGAACTGTTGTGATTTTCTTCTCTTGATGGAGGAGAAATATTAGCAACATCTATTGTGCTATAAATTGGATTTCCCTCATGTGAAATCCCACGCTTTGACATACATAAATTTTCTTTTTCTCTTTCTTCTACTACCTTTTTGATTGGTTTCTTTTTTCTCGAGGACTTTATTTCTCGAATCTAGTGGCTCCCCATGTTTAAAGATAAGAATTGTCTTCCAAACACCCACCACAAATTTTTCTTTGTATTATTTAATAAGGCACAACCAAGTGGATAATTTTTTTTTTGTATTACAAAAGAAGAAACAACTAATAATTCCAATTCCAATTCCAATTGAAATTGGACAATTTTTTCTTCCAATTCCAAGAAGACACAAGAATATTCAAACAAAAATTACAATTACACTCGGACATATTTGTCTTCCAAGTCCAAAAACAAACAAGAAGATACAAACAACAATTTCAATCACACTTCCACAAATTTGTCTTTTGAGTCTAAGAAGATACAAGAAGATACAAGAAGATACAAACAACAATTCCAATTGGACTCACATAAGTTTTTCTTCCAATTCCAAGAATACACAATTACATACAAACAACGATTCCAATTTCACTTGACAATGTTTTCTTCCAAATTTTCTTGCAATGTTCTGGAAATAGCACAAAATTATTTATGAATCTAACAAGAACACTAAAAAAAGTAAAACTTGTATGTGTAGGATGATTTTGTCTGAAGTTGTGTTTTTTCTCAACCGTGAGATAGATGAGATGGGGTGTTCTTGGAACAAAACAATTCCCAACAGGAACATGCACGAGTTCCTAGAACACATGTTCACTAAAGTGCATGGACATTCCTATAGAGCATAAATGACCAACTCAGTCAGGTCATAGGAGAGCGTGCATTCTCTTAATTCTACAGAGATGTTAGGGACCTAACCTGCACATAGGTAGAACAATATATTCAAATGTAATAAAGGTAAATATTAATAAGTCCATGCAATAAAGTAGAATAAGTCGAATGTAAGAAGACCTAATAGAAGCTTCCAATTCTAGAAGGATCTTCCTCTAGATGGTTCTTTTGATAGACATAATTATTATAAATAGGAGTCGAGGGTATGATAAACCTAGATTGGATATTATTCTAATAGATCTCTGCTCGACTGGAGGTTTCCCCCTTGAAGAGGCCTGTGAACATTGCTCTCAGAATCTAAGTGCTCTTTTTGGTGTTATTTTGATATCATTTCAGTGTTGTTGTGGTGTTGTTCTAGTTATATTGTTGTTCATCTACCATTTCTAGAATTGTATATCTGTTCTACATACTTTTTATATCTGGAATATTACAAGTGGTATCAGAGCACTTTTCTCAGCAAAAATTGTGGGTTAAATTTTTTTTCAGGGTAGAGACGTATTCCAGTGTCTCTAAGACATAGAGATATATTGTTATGTGCATAAACTCATGGTTGAGGGATTCATACACATAGGAAATACAAGTGGTACTTAAGTGCACATATGTTGGCCACCCTTGTAACGCCTGTTGGTACCCCTTCAAGTGGTAGCGCATCAAATAACACCTGTGTACGGATCGACCTAGATTATCTGAATCCCTCTTTAGATAAACCGATCGGTCTCCTGACTGCTATAGTTCCACCGATAACAACACTCAAGAAGATACTCTCTAGTACTTGGGTAGTCGGGTAGTATGGATAAGGGCATGGTCTAGCCTCCTTAGTTGGTGCCCTGAGATATTGGGTCGAGTAATACTATTGGACCTTGCATGTATATCAAAGAGATATGGCACAGGGAAAACCCTTGTATGTAGAACCCTTGAATACCTAACCATTGGGGATGAAAACAAAAAAAATTAAAACATACAAGATCTATTGCCATGTAACTGTGTTCAGGTTGCAAAATAACTACACATTTCTTCTTGGTTAAGCATTTGGGCATTTCATCACTGCAGTATTCTTTAGATTGGAGTATAACTCTGTAGGTGTAAAAAAAAAAAAAAATCTAGAAATTTTTGCACCATTCTTTGAGACCTATTCCATTGGATTTATATCTTCACCCATATCACATTCATACATATCATTTTTCATCACCCACCCCATTTTGGTTCCCTCATCTTCATGGCCCATACATGTAGCCATGACTTGGAAGCTCGCTTCAATACCTTGCAATCTAATTTCACAGATACCCAACAAGAAGTGAAACAACTTAGTGTCAATGTTGCCTCCATCAATACAACCATACAGTCCTCCATTGTTGCCTCAATCAAGGAACTCAAACAATACATGACTACCCACCTTGAATCTGTCATTTCTATGATATGCACCAAGCTGGATATCCCCATAGATAACCCCTTATCTGACCCACCTCCACATATTGAAGCTGGAACTTCCTCTCAATCCCATAATTTTCAGCCCCATCTCTTTCAACGTGACCTACGCCTTTCACTGGTGGATATGACCAAATTTGATGGCTCAGATCCCACTGGTTGGGTAACCAAAATGGAACATTATTTATATTTATATGACATTAAAGAAGACTTGGCCAAACTCCAGCATGGTATTCTCCATATAGATCAAGAACGTTGGCAATGGATAAAAAACTCCTATAAAGGGTATATTCCTTGGACACACTTTGTGGCAGAACTTTATGAACTCTTTGACACTGACACCAACCAAGGACTCCCTTTGATCTAGATCCAATGGATACTATTCCTCTAGGGCTTGTGAACACTAAAAGTTTATCAACCTTATCCTTTTCATTGATCTACTAGATCCAACGACTCACGAAACTTTGATATTTCTCCCTCCAACAAATTCCACTGTCCATTCATATTTTCAATGGCTCCCAACCAAGGACCACGCATCGATTATTCTGGGGTCAACCTCTGTGAAGTGACTTCAACCTTCTGCTTTTCCTTGAATCCCTTGAAGTCTCTATCCTTTCTGAGCTTGGCCTCTACTGCAAACTCGAGAATTCCAAGGGTTTTTTGCGCACACTCCTTGTGGCACTCACGATAACCTATGGTTATATGATGTCTTCCTTTCCTGTGCACTCCTTGCAATAAAAATCCTTCAACCCCTCACATGGGTTGGAAAATTATAAGACTTCGACCTCCTTGCACACCCCTTGCACGACTCTGTGCTATACTCACACTTTTGTTGGTATGAGAAAAATGATATCTCCCCTGATATTTTTTGAGGTAAGACTCAAAACCCGTCAATGCACTCTTTGTGGAAATTCACTGCACTCCTTTTAGGAATTACTAGGATGAGAAACAATTGAAACTCATTCTCTCCCTCTCAAATACTTCATACATTCAATCATGAAATCATACATACACACAGTATTGAAACAAAATGCACAACAGAGTATATAAGCAAACTATAAACATACCATTCAATAGATGCAAACAGTAACCATGATACACCATGAAATTAGATCAAAGAATTCTTATATTAATCCAAGTTCTTATGTACATGGGTTCAATAGAAACAACCATCTACTTATTCAACTTACAAAATATTTGCTCTTCTCTGCTCTCATTTTCTACAACTTACAATATTACAATGAGAATAATCCTACAATACAATACATGTGAGGGAGATTTCTAGATTTTTCCCTCCTACACTCTAAGATATCTAATCAAAATAAAATCTATAGCTACTTTACATTTAATACAATAAATTCCTCCAACAAACAAATCAGAGATACGCTCAAAATCTGTTTTACAATACCAAAACAATTTAAGGCAATTACGTTCCTCCAACTATTACATTAATGTTTCATCTTTTCAAATTCAAAATGCCTTCAAAATGTGCGCTGGTGCAAATCCATTTGTCCTCCACCTTTGCACTTTCTTTGTTGGCTTTCTTACGATGCTCTTGCATCATACTCCCCTGATTGTAAAATTCATGAACTCTTATTCATGAGCTCCCGCACCATCTGTCCATGTTTTTGGATCTCCGCTTCACTTTCCCAACTGGTATCCTCATTTGGGCATCCTTTCCATTTGACCAAATACTCAAAATATTTCTTCCTTTGGGTCTTTTTTCTAACTCTCTGATCAATTATTCGTTCCATCTGTGGCTTTTCAGCTACAGGCATTTTTCTGACCCATTTAAATTCTTTCTAATCCTTTGATCCCCTAGTTTCATCTGTTCTATAAAAATACAAATCAACTACATTGAATATGGGTGAAATTCCCACACCATCTGGTAATTCTATTTCATAAGCATTTGCCTCAAATTTCCTCAAAAATTTACATAGTCCTATCTTTTTCATATTCAGTTTATTATACATTCCCCTTGGGAATATTTCCTTTCTTAGGTGCGTGAAGACCAAATATCCCACATCAAAATGAAGTTCCCTCCTATGATGATCTAGTCGATGCTTGTATTCTTGGTTGGAATTCTTTAACCATTCCCTAATTTTATTGTGGATCTCTTGCATCTATGTTGCAAAGTACTCCGCTCCAGCACTTATGAACTTTCTCTCCTCTGAGTCTCTCAAATCAGATACTCCCCTCAACTGCATTTTTTACATTATCTAGAATGGGATCTATCCTATTCTCCATTTAGGTGAATCGTTATATGAAAAATTCACTTGTGGCAGAATTTGATCTCACTGACTGTGATGTTCAGCTACTAAAATCCTCAACAAGTTTCCCAAACTTCAATTTACTACCTCAGTCTATCCATCCCTCTGAGGGTGATATGCTGAGCTAAAATATAAATCTATCCCCATCTTCTTCCACATTTTCCTCTAGAAATGGCCAACAAATTTGGTATCCCAGTCTGAAAAAATACTCTTGGGTAAGCCATGAATTTGAACAACTTCTTTGAAAAACAGATTTTCAATGTGTGTTGCATCACTGGTTTTCTGACATGGAATAAAATGTGCCATTTTTTAGAATCTATCTACTACCAAAAATATGGAATCACAACCCCTCTGTGTCCTTGGTAGTCCTAACACAAAATCCATGCTTAGCACATCCCATAGCCTCTCTAGTACTGGCCATGGTCGATATAACCCTGTATTTTGTCTTTTCCCCTTTGCATGTGGGCAAATTCTACATTTTTTGACAAATATCTTGACATCTATCCTCATCCTTGGCCAATAATACATATTGTTCAGTTGCACAAACATTTTTTCATGGCCGAAATGTCCAGCCAATCCTCCACTATGTTTTTCCTTTAGAAGATTCTCTCTCATAGAACTCTTTTGGATACACAACTGATTTCTTTTGAATAATAATCCATCTTGGATTAAGTATTCAATCCATTGGATTTTGGCTCTCATAATAGGATTTTCACATGCTTCATAAGTGTCACTGAAATTTGAATCATCCCTGTATATATCCTTAAGGTTATCAAAACCTAAGGTCTTCACTCAAAACTCTTGCAGAATCAAACATTTCCTTCTCAATGCATCAACAACCTTGTTAGCAGTCCCAAAAATGTGCTTTATAACAAAAGTAAAGTTCTCGATAAATTCAACCCATTTCACATGTTTTTGGTTCAATTTATCTGGTCGAGTTATGAATTGTAAAGCATGGTTGTCACGATACAAGAAAAACTCTTTTGGAACCAAGTAGTGCCTCCATTTCTTCAGCTCTTGTATGATTGCATAAAACTCCTTGTCATACATGGAATATTTCATCTTGGCATCATTCAACTTCTCACTAAAGTATGCGATCGGTCTATTGTCTTGAATTAACACTGCTCCAACCGCAAACCCACTTGCGTCACATCTTACTTGAAATGTCTTACCAAATCCTCGCAGAACCATAACTAGTTGTCCAGTTATATTCTCCTTAAACATATTAAAATTTTCATTTGCGTATGCTGTCCAATGAAAATATTTATGTCTTTTCTTGACTGTGTCCATCATTGGTGCAACAATTCCACTAAAATTTCGGATGAACTTCCTATAAAAACTAGCTAATCCATGGAAGCTTCTGACTTCAAAGGTATTTCTCGGTGATGACCAATATTTGATTGCTTTTATCTTCTCAGGATCCATCTTCAACTCATTCAAAGAGATCACAAAACCCAAATAAATGAGATCTTTCTTCATGAAAGATGACTTCCTCAAATTTATCAACAATTTCTTTTGTTGCAACCTTCTCATTACTAGAGTTAGGTGTTTCATATGTTCTTCTTCAGTCCTACTGAAGACTAGTATATCGTCAAGATACACAATCACAAATTTTCCAATGAAATCCTTCAAGACTTCATTCATTAACCTCATGAAAGTACTTGGTGCATTCATCAAACCAAACAACATGACAAGCCATTCATACAACCCTTTATTCATCTCGAATGTTGTCTTCCATTCATCACCTTCCCTCATTCCAATATGATGATATCCTTTTTTCAAATCAATTTTTGAAAAAAACGTTTCTCCACTCAAGCAATCCATCAAGTCATCCATCCTCGGTAAAGTAAATCTATACCTGATGGTGATTTTTTTTATAGCCCTCAAGTCTGTACAGATTTTCCATCCACCATCCTTCTTTGGACTTAACACTGTTGGTACAATGCATGGAATCAAGATTTCTCTCATCAACCCCTTGTCCATCAAATCCTGGACTTGCTTCTTAACCTCTTCATTCTCCTACAACGTCAATATGTACACTACTTTTTTTGGTAAACTCAGTCCTGGTATAAGGTTGATGTGATGGCTTATGCTCTTGATGGGTGGAAACGAACAAGGTAAATCGTCCACTACTATATCGGTAAAATTCTCCAGCATTTCTCGAATTTCCTTCGATAGATCATCTATCGAAGTATTGTTTAAAATGACTCTAGGTTTCCTCACCACAACAAATTGCGTGTCTTCTTCTTTCTTGATTTCATCAAGAAGTTCCTTCCCACTCATGAGAAGTATAGTGTTTATTCTTTCTTCTTTCACCTTCTTGTCTTCAATCGGCAACAACATATGCGTCCTACCATTCTTCTCCAAGGTGTACGTGTTATTTCTTCCATCATGAAAAACATTCCTGTCATATTGCCACGGTCTCCCCAACAAAATATGACAGACATCCATGGGAATAACATCACATAAAATATCATATTTATATCCCCCTATCTTAAATTCAACTAAACATTGTTTAGTGACTATTACCTGATGTTCTTTTTGCAACAATGAAACCTTGTATGAGCTCGGATGTGCAACTGTCTCCAATTCCAACTTCCCCACCATTTCTATGGATACTATATTATCTGTGCTTCCACTGTCAACAATTACCTTGGATACCCTATCCTTGATCTTGCAAGCAGTTCTAAATAGATTGTTTCTTTGAACTTAATTCTTGGCCTCTTTCTCTGGTTTCAAGAGAGTTTTCCTCATCATTAAGCATCTTCCATCTTCTGCATCTTCTGCCTCAAAATTTCATCCCTGGGATTTTGAAATGTGAGCTTCACCTCCTCCATATCTTATTCTATTAGGACATTCAAAAGATTTGTGTCTGATATTTCCACAAAAAAAAAAACTTTATTTCACCTCCTCTACCTCTGCCTCTTCCTCTTGCTTTCATAAAAGTGTTCTTATTGGCATATTGTCTTCCCTATGAACTTCCTCCTCTTTATAGGTGATTATGAAGCTTTTGTACTCTGTCCTGGGCAATTTCTTTGCCTCTTCTCTGACTTATACCTCTACCCCTTTGACCTTGTTTCCGGGCCGATTTTCCTTCTTCCTTTAGAGAAATATAATACACATCTTCCACATTTATGATCATTACCATGATCATCTCATCCTGAATTTCATATCTCAGACCATTCATGTATCTGGTGACCTTTTAATCATCACTCTCACGATGGACTTCTCTAATGTTCAGTCTATAAAACTCTTCAATGTATTCCTTCACTGTCATCCCCTTCTGTCTCAAATTTTGCATTCTTCGAAATAGGTTAATTTGATAGTCCCTGCATATAAACTTGGCTTTCATCTTTGTGACCATCCTATCCCAAATTTTGATTCTTTTCTTTCCTTTGCAATGCTCATCAGCCCGTAGCTCATCCCACCACAGTGTTGCATGCCCTTTCAATCTAGTGACAACATGTTTTACTTTCCTATCTTCTTTGATATATTCATAATAGAAGTATTTTTCCATAGATTTAAACCAATCTATAATCTCTTCAACGTCTAAGTTTCCTTCATACATCGGAATATCCATCTTTTCTCTCACACCTATTCTTGCAACAACTCTGAATAGACGTTCTTCTGCAACATCTTCAACTAAAACTTCTTCTTTGGCTCCAGCCTCATTTTCTCTTTTGGCCTCACTGACATCTCCTGTATCAGTAGATCACCTATGTGTCATATCCATAGGATCTAATTGAGCATGAAGTTCCCTCATTTACCTTTCGATAGCTGGATCAAACATTGGTCTATCTTGATGTCTTCTAGGCGGCATTGTTGTAATCTACTCTTTACTGTAGAGATTCAAAATATGTGCTCTGATACCACCTAATGCAGCACCCCTACCTCAACAGGTTCTTCTTCACCTACTAGTCTAAGGATCATTCTTAATCTCCCCTTGAGATGAAATGGATCTTGGATTCCTAGCTGGAATATTCACACTTGTAACCACAGGTCCTTCTTAGGAGCTACGCCTACACTGACAAGCACTAGGCTCAAACTCTTACCTATGTGACCAACCAATATCACCGCTACCTTTATCCAAAAATTTATTTCATGAATCACGATTTCAGGGGTATTGGCGCAGAAAACAAACCCAACACTCACCACTCACGAAACCCCAAAACCCAATGTGGGACCTTTCGCCAGGACTAGATCTAACGGTCTTGTGTCGTCTCCTCGATCAATGATCACGATCGTGTCACGAATTTACATTTCATGATGTAAGGACTTTTGTTGTAATGCAAGCCCAATGCTCCAACTCCCGACTTCCGAAATGCCGAGATCTAAAATCAAGAGACCAATGAATCTCGTTGATCCAGATCCAACGAATTTTATTCCTCCTAGACTTGGGAACGTTGAAAGGTTATCAACCTTATCCTTTCCACTGATCTACTAGATCCAATAACTCATGAAATTTTGGTATTTCTCCCTTCGAGAAATTCCATCGTTAGTTCATATTTTCAATGGCTCCTAGCCAAGGACTTGGCATCAATTATTTTGGTGTCAACCTCTATGAGGTGACTTCAACCTTCTGCTTTTATTTGAATCCCTGGAATTCTCTATCCCTTTTGATCTTGGTTTTCTACTGCAAACTCAAGAATTTTGAGGGTTCTTTGTGCACACTCCTTGTGGAACTCAAGATAACATCTAGTTATTTGATGTCTTCCTCTCCTTTGCACTCTTTGCAATAGAAATCCTTCAACCCCTCACTTGGGTTGGAAAAGTATAAGACTTTGAACTTCCTGCGCAGTCCTTGCAAGGATCTATTATATACTTACACTTCTAATGGTATGAGAACAACGATATCTCCCCTAAGATTTTCTAAGGTAAGACTCAGAACCCATCAACGCACTCTTTGTAGACTTTCACTACACTCCTTGTAGGAATTATCAGGACGAGAAACAATTGAAACTCATTCTCTCCCTCCCAAAAACTTCATACATTCAATCATGAAATCATACATACTCACAACATTGAAACAAAATTCACAATAGAGTATATAAGAAAACTCTAAACATAACATTTAATAGATGTAAACAGTAGCCATGATACACCGTGAATTTGGATCAAAGAATTCTTATATTAATCCAAGTTCTAATGCACATGGGTTCAATAGCAACAACTATCTTCTTATAAAACTTCTAAAATATTTGTTATTCTCTTCTCTCTTGCTCTACAACTTACAATCTTACAATGAGAATAATCCTAAAATACAATAAATACCAGGGAGATTTCTAGAGTTTTCCCTCCTACACTCTAAGCTATCTAATCAAAATAAAAGATACAACTACTTTACATTTAATAAAATAAATGCCTCAAACAAACATATGAGAGATATGCTCAAGATATGTGTTACAATCCCAAAAACATTTAAGGGAACTATGTTCCTCCATCTATTACATTAATGTTTCATCTTTTCAAATTCATAATTCCTTCAAAATGTACACTGGTGCATATCGAGTTGTCCTCCACCTTTGTGCTTTCTTTGTTGGATTTCTTATGATGCTCCTGCATTGGCTCATGTGGGGGACATCACTTTTGGAGGACCACATCATATAACATCCTCAGATCTGGGTATTTCTAGCCTAGCCTTTTTACGGATTTTTGTGAAAAGATTAGAGCCTATACCAAGTGTCAAAAGTTTGTTGGAAATCAACAACTCAAATATTTTCCTTAGAAGCCTGTAGTAAGTTCTTGACCTTTTCAGTAGTGGGGTCTTGACATTATTGGAGAAATCTGCCCAGCCTAAAGTGGACAACACATGTGTATTTTGACTGCCACTGATTATTTTACCAAATAGATAGAATCCATCCCTATAAGGAGTGCCTCCCACAAGGTGTTCATAAGTTTCCATGAGGACATCATGTCCAGATTTGGCTGTCCAAACAGGATTTTTACAGACAATGTCGCCTCTTTCAGATTCAAGCCATTAATTAAATTTTGTGAGAAGTATGGGATCACACTAGTCCATTCTACTCCCAACTACCCTTAGGAAAATGGTTTAGCAGAGTCTTATAACAAGAGCCTCATAAATATCATCAAAAATTTGTTAGAATAAAACAAGAAAGCATAGGATTCAAAGCTAAAATTTTCATTATGGGCTGACAGAGTTACAACCAAGAGGTCACTAGGCATTTCTCCTTTTCAACTGGTGTATGGGGTTGAGGCTATTTTTTCTACCTGGCTTGTTTTTTCTCTGGCAAAATTACTCCAAGACTATCAAGGGGAAACTAATGAATGATAAGGAGGATACTACAACTAGTATAAGTGCAACAGACTAGAGAGAAGTTGCTTGATAAAGCACAGGGTCATCAAAAGAAAATAAAATGAGCCTTTGACAAGAGCGCAAGAAAGGAAGAATTCCAGCTGGGGGATCTGGTGCTCAAATGGGATGCACTAAAGTAAGATAAGGGGAAACATGGTAAATTTGACACCTTGTCGATTGGAACCTTCAAGATTTATGAGGTTTTTTCAAGCAACACTTATGAATTTCATAACTTGCAGGATTCTGAGGTTTTTGGTGGCCCTGTCAACTGGCATTTTATAAAGAATTTTTTTTTTAAGGCCGTGACTGGCATCCCACCATTGTAAATACCACTCCCTTTTTGTTTTTATTTTTATTTTTATTTTAATAAGAGACTCCATAACCCAATAGCTAAGGCACTAGAGCTATGTGTTCTTGGAAGCTCATAGGGAGTATGTCATCCCCTATGGAGCCAAATGTTATCATATATGTTGGTTGGAGTCGCATGTGTTCATTGTTAATACCCAAGTCTATAATTATTTTCCCTGTCTCTCCTTTTCATAGGCCAGGTCTTAAATTTTGTCCCTTTCGACTGTTAAAATTGGTTTTTTGTTTGCCCCTTTTTTGTTTGTGCACCCTGGTTTCCTTTAATGTCTTATTAAAAATAAATCTTGGCCCCAAGCCCCTTTGTTTTTCTCTAAGGAAGATCACTCACCTCATGTTTTCTAGTGACTGGTCTCTCTATTTCCCCAACCTACAACCAAACTTCCAAATCCTTGTTAAGGCAAGCTGCAGCCATGGACACAAAGTGAAGATTTCGTAAGAGCCCATTTTGGGCTTGAAATACAAGCAACATGTAGTTGTAATATTTCAATGGAGGAGATTCCAGGAGTAGTTTATATTAGTGGTTCACGAGTAGTTTATATTAGTGGTTCATGGGCATTCAGAAGTCCAAAATTGAATATAAAGTATAGCACCAGAGAAAAAGACTTGAAGTATGAAGGCCTAGAGAGAGCATGAGTCATTGATCTTGAGGGGGACAGGTGGCATCTGATCCAAGTATTCAGGGAAATGAGCTTCGGTATTTTTTAAGTGAGAAGTGCATGAAATTCCCATAGAGACAAAGCCCAGACTCCCAAAGTAATTATGAACCATTGATCTCAAAATCAACAGGGAGTCGTTGATCTTATCCACAATTCCTTTACAAACCACGAAATGATAAAAGTCTTGAAGTGGATCTTAACCATCTGAATCCAGAAGCCACACATTATCATATCCGTCACTTCGAGGGTTTTTCTTCGGGGGTTTTGAAATGAGAAATGTGTCAACTTCCTGAAGAGCTGAAACCCTAACTCCTGAAATAATCTGAGTCATCCAAAGAAAAAGGACACGTGGAGGAGGATCCCTCACTTTGGATTTTGGTGCTCCAGAGAATTACAGAGGTAAAGAATTGCAAGTCCTAAAGTGTTGAAGTGTCGAAGTGTTAAAGGTCACGAAGTCCCGAATGGATGAATTCCTGAAGTGTTGAAGCAAATGGTACACTCATCAGACATGACACGTGGAACACTCATCATGTATGACATGTGGCACTCATTCCAGGTCATTTGGTCGTAACACATGTCACCCCTCTTTCATGACACATCAATAGATGTGATATCATATGACGTCAAACCACCATGTCATCTGGACCTTCCATTAGCAGGGACACGCGACAAAAATCCATGAACTTCAAGGGAAAGACAGGGTTGAGTTTTGAGTTTCACGAAGTCTGGAGACCTGAAGGGATCTTAGCCATTGATTTGTGAGAGCCACAACTCATCAGATCCCTAGCTCTGAGTGAAAGAAATTGGAAGAGCACATTTTGAGATTTGAATTTCATAGAGTTTGGAGGTCTAAAATAATTCTCGATCATTCAATTCAAGAGGACACACGTCAAATCCATAGCTCCGGGTAAAGGAACAAAAGGCAGAGGAGGTTTGAGTTTTGAATTTCCTAGATTCCAGAGGTTCGAAATAATTCTCAGTCATTCAATTCAAGAGGACACATGTCATTGGATCCATATCTCTGGGTAAAATAACTGAAGGTAGAGGAGGTTTGACATTTTATTTTCCTAGAGTCTGGAGGTTCGAAGTAATTCTTGGTTGTTTGAGTCAAGAGGACACACGTCGTCAGATCCATAACTATGGGTAAAAACACTGAAGGTAGAGGAGGTTTGATATTTGATTTTCCTACAGTCCGGAGGTTGGAAGTAATTCTTGGTCATTCAATTCAAGAGTAAATGCATTGTGATATCCATAGCTCCAGGTAAAAGCATTGAAGGCAGAGGAGATTTGATATTTGAATGGTCCGAAGCCCAAATCACGAAGAAAATTGCAGTCATCAATTTGAGAAGGTGTAGATCCAAGACATCCATTTAAAATTTCCAAATCTGAGTTGTTGATCAAACGACCTCATCATATATCACAATATCAGTGGTCATGATCCATTGCAGGGTTAGAGGGTGATCGGGTTTTAAATTTTTGAAGGTGGGCCACAATCATAACCATGGTTTTGAGAAGGGGATAGGTGGTGGCTTGTGGTGAATTATGGGGATAAAATTAGTTTGTTCCAAACCACTCTTGTTCATGCTCGCAATCACATGTTTGTGTGAGGTCATAGCCCTAGGTCACATCTATGAAGGGGCCAAAGGAAAGGGTAGCACCCTCCTCCAAGGCACAGTTTTAGTGGACCTCAAAATTGGTGGGCGATTAATCTTGGCAGTGGTGCTAAATCTAGAAGATGCACCCAGATCTCAGATCAGGACTAGATCTATGGCCATTATTCATTGCGGGGACACAACATGATCATGCGATAATTTTTGTGAGTGGTCGCTCAATTGAAACCATGGTAAGTCAAAAGTAATATGTGGCATAAGGTGGTGAATTACAGGCTCAAAAGAGGTGTAATTCCAAACTGATTTTGACAATCCTGCAATAACGTGCTCATATAGCGTTCTATCCAAGAGAGGCACATGGCTACCCCATGAGAATTAAGTCTCGTTGTGACCATGAGAAGAGGAATTTAATGAAAATAAAACCAGTGGTTTAAACCTTGGCTCAATTCATAAATGGAAGGCATGGAAGGCCCGACTATGAGGACTAAACCATCAGCCCGTGGTACCCATGTGGATAGATTTTCCTATAGACCCATGTCGATCTAAGCTTGCTTTTGACAAAAGGATGCACGTTCAGTCTGACAGAAGACTGCTCAAGCGCAATGCTTTGAATGCAGTGATCAAATCACACTCCTGATGGTCAGGGACTGATGTGAGTATAAATGTTTCAATTTGATATTTTGTTAGGGTCATCAATTGGTTGAGCAGAGCTCCCTATTTTGTAATATTTTGATACCAAAAATAATCTCTGGTTATGTATCACATTTCAGACTTTCTCATTAATAAAATTCAGCCTCTTTTCATGTCTTTGTAAAAATTGTGCTAAAACACTCGGGCATGGAGGATCTAGTCAAGGGTTGTGATTCTATTGTAATGTAGGTTTGATTATAGTGGTATCGTGACCAGTTTTAGTCATCTTCCTTGTTATCTTATTCCCTCTAACACTGAATGACTCAGGAATGGAGGATCTAGTCGAGTTGTTGTAGTTGCATGATAATGTAGGTTTGATTATTATGTTGTTGTGATTATGTTGTTTGGACATATTTTAGTTTATGAAGGTTGAGCTCAAGATTTATTTTGAGTCTGATTTTTTCTTCACCAAGCTGCTTGATATACTGATTCCCATAGCAGTCTTGTTCACCCCTCTCACTAATTCTCCCCCCTGCTCACACTTAAACTAGAATCACTGACTCAAGTTAGTGAGGCCCTCACTTCCCTGTGAATTACTTGTCTAGTTCTATGTTGAAATCATTTTTGTATTTTGTTTTCCCCATTTGACCTCCACTCACATAAATCAAACATCCACCAAACATTTTTGATGGGTACTTGGATTATCCTCTGAAAATCTGAGGGTGCCTCTCAGTGCTAACAGTATGCATACCAATGGTATGGAATGGTATGTATAACATGGTGATACCATGGTATGCAATGGTATAGATACCATTGAAATACCATGTAATGCTTACAATAGGTATGTGTACCATTGAAATACCACGATATGCATACCATTGTGTGCATACAAATGGTATGGAATGGTATGCATACCATGGCGATACCATGGTATGCATACCATTGAAATACCATGTAATGAATACAGTAGGTACGCATAACATTGTAATACCATGGTATTCATACCATTGTAATATCATGGTATGCATACCATTGTGATACCATGGCATGCAATGGTATGCATTCCATTTTAGTACCATGGTATTCATACAATTGGTATGCATAACATTGCAATACAATGGTATGCAATGGTACACATACTTTAGAATCCCTAAGAAAATTTCCACTAAAATACTAAGGCAACTAAAACCCTAAAATAACCTAGAAATGGTATGGATACTAATGGTATGCATATAATGTTATGCATACCAATGGTATGAAATCATATGCATATCAATGGTATTCATACCATTGCGATACCATGGTATGCATACCATTGCAATACCATAGTATCCATACTTGAGAATCCCTAAGAAAACCACCACTAAAACCTGAAGACACCTAAAACCCTAAAATAAACTATAAACGATATGGAATGGTATGCCATACTTGATAATCCCTAAGACAACTACCACTTAAACCCTAAGACAACTAAAACCCTAAAAATAAACAATAAATGGTATGCATACCATTACGATACCATGGTATGCAATGGTATGCATACCAATGGTATGCAATGGTATGTATACCAATGGTGTGCCATACTTGATAATCCCTAAGACAACTACCACTAAAAGCCTAAGACAACTAAAACCCTAAAAATAACCTATAAATGTTATGCATAGCAATTGTATGCATACAATGGTATGCATACCAATTGTATGCAATGATATGCATACCATTGCAACACCATGATATGCACACCAATGATATTCATACCATTGCAATACCATGGTATACATGCCAATGATATGTATACCATTGTAATACCATGGTATGGATAGAAACGGTATGAATACCATTGCAATACCATGGTATTCATACCAACGATATGAAACAATATGCATACTTGAGAATGCTTAATACAAATACCACTAAAACCCTAAAATTAACCTATAAATGGTATGCAATGGTATGAAATGATATGCATACCAATGGTATGCCATACTTGAGAATCCCTAAGACAACTACCACTAAAACCCTAGAAATAAGCTATAAATGGTATGAAATGATATGCATAACAATGGTATACCATACTTGAGAATCCCTAAGACGACTACCACTAAGACCCTAAGACAACTAAAACCCTATAAATAACCTATAAATTATATGCATATGAATGGTATGCATACAAATGGTATGAAATGATATGCATACCAATGGTATGCCATACTTGAGAATCCCTAAGATGACTACCACTAAGACCCTAAGACAACTAAAACCGTATAAATAACCTATAAATTATATGCATATGAATGGTATGCATACCATTGTGATACCATGTTATGCATACCATTGCAATACCATGGCATACCATTGCAATACCATTGGAATACCATGGTTTTTCCCTATATGCATACCAATGGTGTGTGTGCCCATAAGCTATTCCTTAATGTGTAAAGAAAGTATTTATAATAGATAAATAGAAACAAAACAAGGGATGAATACACATAAAATTCATACAATTTTGAACTTAAACACTTTGAAATTCATATGTTCATAAACATCAAATGTAGAAACAATGAGATTCATAAAAACATGCCATGAAATGTATATATATGTATACTCAACATCGTCTAAATTGTACATGTTTTATAAAATGACAACTTGTGCCCAATATACAAGTGCCCTAACATATATATATATATATATATATATATATATATATATATATATATATATGTATGTATGTATATTGTAGCCTATATACTATATGGAAGTATTTGGTAAATCATTGACCATTGCCACCCTCAGGAGCATCCTGAAAATCTATCTTTCTTCTCTTTCATGAGGATGCACCTCGAGAGGTTTTAGGCCTGGATGTGCTTCAATCCTCTGGAGACTACACAAACAAGAAATAATGATGTAAGTTTTTTCCATCAATGAATTAATATACATACAAATTTATACTTTGTAATTTAACCTAAGAAAACTCACAGCATATGAAACTATCAATCATGAGGGTGTTACCCTCCTCCGCGACCCCAATATCTCTACAATTCCACCATGCATCAATTACAAGGATCAAGTCAAGAAAAGTAAACAAATATGCATAAAAACAAATTCATGAAACATGAAAAATTATCATCAATGCATTATCTCAGCATCAATATCTCATACATCGATGGAGATTCACTGGAAGATGGAGCACTGGGTTGTACAATGTAGTCCGAGACAAACTCTACCATGGTAGTCTCTGTTGATGGGGATGAGAGTGGTGGTGGGGGTGGGTGGTAGACAGGTGCAATATGATAGACCCTCATAGGCTATAGAAGTGATTCCAACACAATAGGCCTAGAGAAAGGTAGCACATAAGCAATGCCCAAGTTCCCAGGGGTGCAATACTACAATACCTATAAAATATATCATTGACCTGCATACACATGAATATAATTGAACTATTACACTAGTACATATTGTAAAAATTCCAACGTTTTATTTGCGGCGTTATGGACAAAATTGTCGATATTGTTGCAAAATAGAGGAAATTTAAAAAAAAAAAAAAATCATGTTCCCCGATAACGTCGGTCTTGCCACGTTGACGTCTCTCTTGCCACGTTAACGTCTCTCTTGCCACATTAACTTCACTCTTGCCATGTTTTCCACTGGAATGTCTCTCTTGCCACGTTTTCCACTGGAATGTCTCTCTTGCCACATTTGTGAAGATATATGTCGCAATTGTGACGTCTTGGAAACTAGGTTTTCCCCTCCAACGGTCACCTTAGTATGTTCACCAAGTCAAAATACCAACGGTCACTTAGGAATTTTTTACGTCAAAATTGTGACATTACAAAATCTATAAATATGTTGCATTTGACAGATGTTATGACAAGTTTGCTATAATAACGACACTTCAAAAAGGGTTTGTGGGTCTTCTCGACGAATAAAAAATAGATATTTGTTTCAGTATAAGTCCGTGGGGAAGAATTTCAGAAAAAAATAGAGCTAAATGTGTTCAATGTCATTCAACATTCCATCTTCAAAATATTACTTCTTGATCTTGTTTGCATCATAACTTTTCACCATAATATTGATCATTTCTCATTTAAATATTTCACAAAGCATGTTCTTCTCTAGTCTCTCCAATTCTTCCAATCACTTTTAAAATTATTTTGTTGTCTATATCCTCTATGTTACTTCTATTTACAGCGATAACACCTAGTTTTCTATCGACATTATTGCTTATTTGTCAAATTTTTTTACATTTATCATTTCTTCCATGTTGTCCTATATTCCGAGAGAATAACATCAAGTCAATTATTGTAGTCTAATCTCTTCAAGTCACATATTTTGTGAGTATGGATGCAAATACCTTGTTCATAGTCTTTGTTAGGACATTTTTGCTAGGGTAGTATGGAATACTCTTCTAATCAACAACCTTAAATATCCAATCAACCATTTATAAGTGTTTGCAAAGAAGTCAGCCCCTGGATCAAAAGATGTATGTACCAGACATCGATAGTGACATAATATCTTTTGAAACGAGAATTTGTAGCTTCTTACACAATTATCAATCCAACAACCTAAACGCCTACTCACTTCGTGAATAGATCTATGCCCATAATTACATATTGAAAGTGTCTTCTTCTTTTCTAGTACAAAAGGTCAAATAAAATAGATTCCCCAATGATCAAAATTTTTCATTAGAGGAATAGGTTTAAGTTTGTGAAAATCCCTTATCTTTGGTTTGTTTCTCACTTTTTGGGACTAGACACATTTATCAACCATTTGAAATAATCCTTAAATATTTTAGGCCACCATAGTCTTGAACATAAGATCTTTTGGGTTGTCTTAGTAAGAGAGGAATGCCCCCCTACTATGCCAAAATATGCCTTGCTAATCAAATTATTTGTTTCCAGTGGTTGCACACATTTTATTTGTATACCGTTAATTTGGACTCTATATAAATTACCTACTAATTTTTTTAATTAGAGTGTCTTTTGAACTAGAATTCATCTATTTGTCATACTCATCTTGTCTAGTGCCTTTTTGTGCCACAAAAAATAATGGACATCCTCTAGATAGCCTGATGCAGGTGGAACCTTGAAGATGTTAGAATTAGGAAAGTCTCTTTCCTCCTCTCCTTCAAGTTCCCTATTTCATCTCCATGATAGATAATTAGGTTTAACATTGGATTTCCTTAATTTGACACAAATTTTGAAGTCATATTCTTGGAACAACATCAACCATCGACTTATGCTTCCAGAGTTTATCGACTTGATTACTATATATATCAAACTCTAAATTATGATTTACGTTTTCAAAATGAACTTGTTAGATAGTAAGTAATGTCAAAATTTGTGTAATATACCATACCTAAGGTTTCCCACTCTATAGTATTGTAATTGTTGCCAATCAATGACAACTTTTTTCTTGCAAAATACATCATATTCCCAATTTTGTCATCGTCAACATGTGTGAGGACATTATTAGTAGATACACCCAAGGCATCTACACATACATGGAATGACTTGTTCCAATTAGGAAATCTTAAG
>ML796820.1:177900-215420 GCA_009831015.1 Picea engelmannii
ACATATGCATGTATGTACGTGACAACATCAATGTCATATAGGGTTGTAGAGCACCTTGCTACTCTTGTTGAAATCATGAATTTTGTGGATTTCTAGGCATGTCCTCTAGTACTTTTTTTTTATAACTTATTATTGTTAACTATGATATTGAAAGGATGGGTTCCACTGAAGAGTTCTGTCGATTGATCCAATAGAAGAAACATTATTTTACTCAACATATTCTATTCCAAATGCATTTACATGCTATCAGGTTTTCAAATACTATAGCTGAAGCTTTCAAGACAAGAAACCATATGTAATGTAATATTGAATTCGAGAAGTGATCACTCTGCTAAATAACTTATAGAAGTTGTCACATACTTGTAATAGATATTAAAAATTAGAATACAAACACTGAATGCACCCCTAACACAGACAACAATTTCAAAACATCTGAAGCTGCAAAAGCATATAATAGTATTAAAATAGATATACAAATAATCATCTAATACAACCCAATGTCATGTTCCTTAATTGTGCAATTGTCCTTGGTCGATGGATCAAAATGGGTCTTTACGTGTCTGATGAATAACCTTAAAGTATCCAAACTTAGAAAGAAACAACATCTATTTCTGCTTGTGCACTCTTTTATAGTTATAACCTCTTTGCCAAGCCTGCTCTCCGTTCCATCACTGCTAGGTTTTCATCCAACATTGTTTATAATTGCTTGCCCTGCAAAAGTAACGTTTTCCACAGTGCATTAAATGAAGTGAATTTACTCCAATATGCCAATGGTTTTGGACCCATTTTGGCAGTACGCGTCGAAAACCTACAGAGATTGACTTGTAGGCTATGTAGGCAGTCCATGATATGAAGGATTAACCAGTATAAATACCACCTTGCTAAAATCCCAGAGAAGGAGATTGCAATTTTTACTCGGTGATTCCCAAAAGTTATTCAAGCTACCCACCAAGCTATTAATGAAAAGGATAAAAAGAAGAAAGAGAGCATCTCTCAAACTTGAAATTTCCACCAGTGGATTAACTAGATCCCCAAGAACCATAGGCATATATGAGACTGGGGATAGTGAAAGAGACTCCATGAGTTCACCTTCCATAAGGACCTCACCTTTCTTTTTTCCAAGAACCAAAGATGGGGCACAACCTTCCATCCGATAAATGATTTAAAGAAAGAAGCAAGATGCAAACAAAATTGTGGGGAGGGATCTTTTTTGGAGCAACATACCTTTGGGCAATGAAAAGACCAATCCACTCTTCTAGTCAATGTTTGATGTTTTCGATGTTGTTGGCCTAAGGTATAAATCCCCTAGGCATAAGGGCCAATCCTTCATGAATAAAAGGTGATATCAATACTAGATTGGAGGACCTAAGGAAATCATAGGAGACCACTAGATGCACAGTGATGTCCAATGGTTGGACGAAAGCGAAGGGTATGATCCTCCTTAATTTCTTCATACATTGTCCCAAGGGTACAATGTTTATTAAAGATATATGTGTGAATTGTATTAACATTGTCAAACCCCTTGGAAGAAGTGGAAAAACTAGGGCTCATTCTATTGAGTGAAGAAGTGGAAAAATTAGGGCTCATTCTACTGAGTGAAGCAGTGGAAAAACTAGGGCTTATTCTATTGAGTGAAGAAAAACAGATCAGGGGAAAACATTTTAGTAATTACCTATCACCTTGAAAACCTTGTCAAAAATAACCACATAGTCAGTGCATGTGGGCTCCCCATAGAAAGACAAAAGTCTAAAGTTACATTTATTACATAAGTGTGTGTTGTTGCATGCTTGTTTTTTGTATTATCTTTTAAGCATTGGTCTGAATGACAATGCATACCAAATAAAGACTTCTAGTTCAATTTCTATTATATAATGCTTAACCATCTTTATCGAAGAGATTTACAACACAATTCAGGCATGGCTTTCTTAATAAAAAAAATATATAACATATGTTTGTAATGAAAACAACTATGCCATGCTTTTTCCTTAACATAATGTTTGTAATGAGCGGTGAGACCATTGTGAGGGAGCCGTGAGGTTTGGAGCAGGCCGCATGGCCCTTGAGTAGGTTGTATGGGATATAGGAGGGACACAGGCCCCTTATTGTTGAGAAGAGAGGGTTTGAGAGGGTCGTAGGCTCATCTGGTTGAAGCCGTGGGGTTTGGTGAGGACCATGAGTCATTTGCCAAGTCGTGAGGGTAAGAAGGAAAGTCGTGGGGCCTCTTGCATATTCGTGGAGGCTTTGGAGGAGCACCGCAGCCCTATTTTATGCATTTGGAGGATCGAAGGAGGCTTGGGGAGCTTGGAGCAACTCGGAAGCACTTGTTGGGGAGACAGTGGCATTATCTAGGTTTTGTTTGAGTTTTGCGGTATTTTTGTTGATGTATTATAGCTGTTTGAGTAGGCAATAGTTGTTTATTCTTGTTGTGTATCAGATTCCATGCATAATAAAATTCCAAAGTTGTCTCTTTAGTCTTATGTTTAATTCGATGGTATGCAATATATTTGATGAAATGCCCACCATAAAAATACATGCAAACTATTTGTAGAAAGCACTCAATAAACATAATAACATATTTAATGCAAAACATTTGACAAAGGCATACAACCAGAACAATAAAATTGACATCAAACACAATATTCGATGTCCTTCATCTCAAACTCTGATGCAAGCCCCTACTTGCAATCAACTATGAGATGCTTTGCTCCCGTGATGAAAAAATCATCCACATACAGTATGAGAATGAGTGTATCCTCATCTCGTATAATATAGTAGAGGTTAGGATTTGCCTCACTCTTCTCAAACCCCATTTGAAGAAATTAAGCGTCTATCCTTGAATACCAATCTCTTGGAGCTTGCTTCATACCATAAAGTGCCTTTGTTAGAAGACTCACATGGGACTCTCTCCCCAACACCTCAAACCCCTGTGGTTGTTCTATGTACACCTCCTCCTCTATAAATCCATTTAGAAAAGCAGTCTTTACATCCATTTGATGTATCCTCCAACCCATGTCTGCTGCAATGTCAATAATTCTATGGATATAAGTGTATCTCGCAACTGGGGCGGACATCTCATCATAGTCGGCTCCCTCTATTTGATAGAATCCTCTCAACACAGATCGGCCCTTTTGTTTCTCTATGTTTCCATCTGCATCATACTTGGTCTTATACAACCACCTGGAAGTCACAACTGACTTTCCCTTAGGCCTCGACACCACCTCTCACACATCATTGCACATGATGGAGTCCTACTCCTTATGCATGGCCTCTCACCAAACATGATGGTCAAATTCCTACACAAATGTCGTGGGCTCTGCATTTGTGATGTTTGTCAACATAGCCAAGAAAGATCCAAGTCTCTCTGGAGCTCTACTCTCTCTCATCAACCGCTTGGGCTCTCCTACATACTTATTGGCTTCCTTTAGGGTCTCCTAAAACCATCTCAGTTTCTTCTTCCCTGGAGTAATCAATGGAGAAGTAATCACAAATTTCAAACAACAAGATGAAGAGAACCTGCCAATTGAATATGGAACTCTATTGGGTTTTCAAAGTAAGGCAACATTTTCATTGGGGCAAGTGGTTCACTAGGGACCAAAACCAACAAAAGGTTCCCCATCTAATACAAGAAATTGACGCAATGGGGACTATTTCTTCCCAAGAGAGGACAAATAATCTAGGTGGTTGTATGAAATTCGGCTCAACAACTATCCCATATCTGTCGCCATATTAGAAACAATATTGAATCTTGCTAGTTTGCAAGTCCCGAACTTGTAGCATATTTTTCATGCCCTTCCCATTCGTTTTTGGTATTTCAATGGACAATACTTTTTCAATGGGCCCAACCTCCTAAACTTGTAGAGCTTGGAAAATTGTTTCCATTAGTCCAAAGAGCACCAAAAATAGAGTTTGTATGTGAAAGTTATGGACTCATGAAGTGGGACTCTAAGAACATATGTGGGACTCTAAGAACATGATGTGTGTTGCAGATCCTCGACACTGATGATACCTCTCCACTGACTAAAATCTGGACACAACCATCTCATATTACATCCAGACATCATCAAACTTCATGTTTCTCTGATATACTATCTAACTTGTTTAATTTTCCTATCTGAAGCTCTATTTTCTCTACAACTTCATAATTCCCTTCCCCTGCAAATGAGAAGGCTTGGCTTAGATGCTCAATGTTGTGGTTTGTATTTTGTAATCTTACCAAAGACTATGATATGCCTCTCATAGTTGGTCACTTCCTTGGATTATTGAAAACATAATTGTATGCAAGAGTTGCCATAGTGTGAACTTCTTCAATATTACATTTTCCATTAAGCCGTGAATCCAATATCTCATCCCAGACTGATTTTTTGTCTGCACCAATTGCAGCCTGTTTCACAAGTTGCAATTAACACAATGAGAAAATGTACAAAAAATGCTACATGTGGAGAGACTAAGGAAACAATGTGAATCTACTTTGTAACGAAGAATAATACACTAAATCACTAAATAAGACTAAACATTAAATTTTATAGAACAAACATAGCATGCTAATTGTAAATTGACTTTATGAATGCATGATATTAATTTGATATCTATTCTTGATACATAGAAGACATCATTCAAATATGAGGAGCACAGTTGTTTGGACGATAAATCAATAGGACTTTTAGATGCAAGGATATGGGCTTTTAATTCTGACTCATGGGTACAGTTCCACTGTGTAGTGCTGCAAATGAGATTACAGTAACAAATTGGCACTGGTCACTCATTTTCTTTGGAGATTAACCTACATTTGTCAATGTTCATGCCATGGTCCATCATCCATGATATTAACCTAAATTTGTCAATGTGACCTAACCTAATTCCTATGCATATACTTTTCCATCTTCGTTTGATATTTACACTTACCATTTGGAACTCTCTTTTGAGTTGTCTATTTCTCTTTGTGAAGAGTGTCAAGCGGCCAAGGAGGAGGAAGAAGGTATTGTTTGGTTCCAAGCCACGAAGGAGGAGCCACTAGAAGCTACAACTAAGATTCCATGATTAAGTTAGTAGATAAAACCAAGCCATCAAAGATATTCATCCTTCTAATTTTGGATATTAGTGGGATAGCCTACGTTCAATTGTTAACAATCTAAGTTTAAGAGATTCGATAGCCAAGTGTTCATTGTTTAAGTGTTTAAAAACTAATGTGAAGCCTACAATCTGGTGTTGAAGATTGTTATAGTGATTTAGAGATGGGTTCCCCTATGTTAGGGACCTCGTGTCCCCCTGTCCCCCATGATGCTCCCTAAAATTTAGGAGTTGTCTCCACATGTCCCCCAAGTGTGTTTTCCTGCTCCTGCATCTCCATGCCCCAAAAACTTGGTGGAGCATTGCTAATTGTTGTAAAATAGTGCATGTTGCCCTGTGAATTGCCCACCAAGCATAGGGCTTCTTAATCCCTATGTCTTTGATCACATCATATCATCCAAAGCTCCCAGTGCAAGTGGAAAACTCTATGTAGCCCTCCACCACTTTCTCAAGGGTAACTCTGTCCATGTGAGGAGGGAATTTGTGTGAAGTCCCACCATTGAGCCACTCATCATTACAATACTTGGGATTTAATGAGTGACCTAATCCAAAATGCATCCACAACAAAGATTAATGGTTTATAAAATCTTAGTGCACATTATGAAATTAAATGAAAGAAAAGAAGAAAAAAATGAATGAGAAAAAAACTGAAATAGGAGTTAGACCTACTTGTAACCCTAGTTATTATGCAAAGGGAACAGGTCAGTCCTATGTTAATATGATTAATATAAAGAAGATAATTAATATAAAAAAGATAATTAATAATGAAAATATTAATTACAATAATAAATATAATAATAAAGTGTGTTTGACTTAGAGAGGTAGGCCCTATTGTGCCAATAAGATGCCCTTGCTAAAACAGTAAAAGTCTAATATAAGTAGGAGATGATTCTACATTGTAGAACCATATCCTCCTCACATGTTTTGGTAATTTCAGCAAGTACTTCTCTTTGGCAAGGGTGCGCACCTCATGGGCGCTAGGGTTTCTAGGGCTTAAGCACCCTCTTGTGTGCTAAGTCATTTTGGTGGTGAAAGGTCTTTCTCATAAAGAATATAACAAAGGATTTGGCTGGGTTTTTCTCCCTTGTTGAGAAGGGTTTCCCAGGATATATCTTGTGTACTTCTGCATGGTGTTTCTTCTTGTGATCTTGGTTGCTGCAACATTCTTGTTTATGGTTAAGACATGATGAAATTGAAATGACCTACATGCTTAACCTAGCTTATGAAACATCAACAACTTTCACATCCATCCCTTCTCCTTTGACTACGTGGAGTTTGTAGGTTACCTTTCCCTTTCATTCAATTGGCTGTACTTATTAATAGAAATCACCAGTTCCTTGGAGAACTAGTGTTCTAGTTGACACAATTCAGTGAGTTGTCTATTAATAAAACCATGCACGTAGCCTTCCTAACTCTAGAAACTCGACCTGGCTATTCACATATGCATGGATGATGGTTATTGATGGTAAAGACAGTAGCCAAGGAAGATAGGTGCATTCCAGAGGATGAGGGGCTTGGCATATTTAGCAATTTAGGAGTGAGACAACTGGAGTACTGTACTGTGTACATTGATTGTTAACAATAAGATTCATTGAAACAGTGCACTCTAGTGACCTATTTCCAACAGGTTTTTGTGGATATCCTTGAAAACAAGGGCGAAGTCTATTGAAAAAGTGTTGTACTGATTGTTTTGACCAGATTAGGGTGATATAATTAGAAAACAAAGATCTTTGGAGATTGAGCACTTTAGTGAAAGAGGTTACATATAGTTTTTGTTCTTAGGAAAACAAGAGAGTTTCCAACAGATTTCTATCCCCACAATTAGTAGATAGCAGTATACTCCTCAAAGGACAATGATCAACAGTCTAACTGGTATATTTTTGAAGTTTTATTGGTGAATAACAACCTATTCCCAACGAGGTTTGATCATTGCTAGAGGACAATATTTACATCCCATGGTAAAGGAGCACTATAGTGGTATAATTCTAGCAAAATTTTCAAATAATGATTAGTACATAGTGAGATTGTGGAAAAGGAGTGCTCAAATACAGATGTCACACATGCATACATGAAGACTACAACAAGAATAGTAATGATGAAGTTGTTTAGGACTTACTTTCATTGAGTTATGTGGTACTACTGAAGGGAACAATAAATTCATCGAGAGGGTGCACTTTAGAGGGTAATGAATCAGCATATTTTAGCATTTTAGGTATAAACAGTAGTGTATTCTTCAAAGGACAGAGCTACAACAAGTTGTTTACAACAGATTAGAGTGTTATTTGTCTTGTTGGCAGTGACTTAGGTCATGCACAGTGAGTAAAAGAACAATCAACCTTCTAGCATTTGCATACTAATTATTCCAGGTTTACTCCAGTTTTCTTCTACACATTTAAAGTAGGTCTACAACTGTACAAGGACCGAGACTTGTGCATGCATGCTAGTTATGGCAAGCTACCAAAAGGTTGCACTTCAATAAGGTTTAAACAAGAAGCTTTTATTAGTAAGGGTATTTTCTAGCAGATTCTTTCATCAAGGCATACCCTTTTCATGTAATTAAGGGGAACAACATTGATTTTGGAGATAGTACAACCCTAAAAACAGTCACATTTAGCAAAGGGGATCAATCTAATTTTCACTGTCCATATTTGAATTCATTCAATCTTCTTTTCCTCATTACCTTGTGCATGCACTCTCTTCTTCTATTATTATCTATAAAGGAGAGTTGCAAGACACATTCACGGGATTAGACATTTTTTACACAACTTATAGTAGCACATCACTATCATCCTTTTTTGATTCTAGACTTGACAGCATTTTCCACTACTGCCTGCTAGAAGGAAGCCCATAATGTACTGATGTCTATGGTTTATTCTCTGCGTCCTCATTAATATATCAAATGGATTCAACTATGCTTTGTTTTTGTCTCTTAGAATTTGTGTGGTTGTCTTGTGCAATCATGCTGCAATGATCTTGCTTGTCATTGTTATGCACTTATTTTGAATTGCACTTTCACCTCAGACATATATTATTTTCAATTTTTTTCATTTAATTGTTGCTATAATTTTGGTTAAGAATCTGATCTACACACTCCAGAATTTAATTTGTAGTTTAATCATTGTTCTTGAGTGATTTCGGGCGCTTTGAAAGAAGCATAAGTGGGATCATTTAACTATAATTTACACACAGTTTTACATATTAATGAACAACACACACATCCTAGGGACACACCCTTGAAATTGGAAAAGTAGTAGTCTGAATCGAGAGGCAACTAGTGGTGACAGGTTTAGTTTGTCTAGAGTTTTCTCACTGATCTGCTAATTATTCTTAGTGAAAATTCATGCATTAACAAGCTTCATTGTAATAAACATGAACTATACAAATAGCTGAGAGTAATGCTCTAGTTTGAATGCAAATCAATAATTACAATCTTTTAGAAAAACAAAATAGACTTCAATTTGCAACAAACCTGATTATTCTTCTTCTCAGACACATAATTTAATGGCCCAATTTTTTTTTCATAACAAAAAATGGAAGAAAACATTTGAATGGGTGCTACCATATAAAATTAGTTTTCAGAAGATATAGATGTAATTAGAAAAAATTAAGTTTTCGTGTCCTCACTCCAAATTCATGCACCCGTCTAATCAACCAATTTAAAATTAACTAGCTAATACACCATTCTCTGGCAATCAGTCTAGACTCTGAAGTTACATATGAAAAATAGCAAATTCCTCTAGATGTGTATTATGACACATCAACGACCTCAACCAAAGTTCACCACAACTAATAAATCTAAGTCTTACCACACCTCGACTATAAGACACCTTTCCGAAAGACAATGTGAGCCACTAGAAGCATGTTAGTAGTGCAGAAAAGGTTCAACACAATTCTAGCAATAGGTGCACCACAAAAAAGAAAGATGAAATACCTAGCTCAGAACATAAGGCAGAGTATCAAAAGAGGATGCAAAGAATTAAACCATGCTAGTCCATTTTCAATCTCAAACATATTTCATTAAGATAAGATAAAAAAGAGTAGACAGTGCAAATTACTATAATATAAATATCCCCATGAACAGTCGATGCCATACAAAATAGGGTTTTTCTTTACTTTTTGTCTTTGACAGAGACTAAGAAAAATCTGCCACCTGTTGCATCACCAAATATACAATCAGAATTTAAGAGCATCTTTGGCGATTGCTAAAGCTCCATCAAAGGACTTGGTCCCACCAATGAACCCACTGATGTGAACAAATACACAATCAGGGATACCACATTCTCTGGAAAGTTCATCATCTCGTAAACCTCTCTATGATTCTGGCAGGGGCTTGCGGCTTTCAAATTTATCTGGTGAAACTGCAACTGCCTGCACTCTCCATTGCTTAGCCCTAGAATCCTGTAAATTCACAACCATTGAAGATAAATATTTTGATTCAAGTAACCAACAAAACTCTCTAAATCATCCTTCATTACATTTTTCTTCAAGCATCGCATTTACGTAATTTGTAATTTTGTGAAGTTGGCAACACTTAAAGAATCAATCCCGCATGATTGTTTTCATCTTGTATATCAGTTTAAACTTTAAACTTTAAACCTACTTCAGTGGCACACGCTTTTTCATTACATTCAAGTAAAAGTATTCATTCCATAAAACTTGTGCAATCCAAAAGTTTCTTTTTAAATTCAGACATAAATATAACTATTTCAAAGAGAATGAAGAATTAGATAATTGAGTTCAAAATTTCTCTTTATTTCACCAAACACAAATTTTGTCTATACTAATATGCTTTGTAGAACCATCTTCAACACAAGGAGAATCTAATTGGCACACAGAAAAGTGCATAACATGACTTGGAAGGTTCTACTCACAAAAATGAAAAAAAATATACAATATTCTCAGCACCTTAAATTCTGATGGCATGGTTGAATTTGAAATGAGCTTCTTACTCATGAATTTGTCAATAATTGTTCATTTCTCCACATTTGATGTGGGTAGGATTGTCTCAGTTGTACTGAATTTGTTGCTTTGCATTGTTGGAGAGTTGTGACATTGTCCATCTGCACTTCTGGAGAATCTAATGCATTTTCCAAAAATTTAAAATTCAGCAATTTCCTTTGATTTGTTTGACTGGATAAGATGGATTTTTAATGAATTTATAGTCTTTACAAATTAATTGGGTGCTACTGCTCATATCTTCTATTTCCTTCTTGGAATTGTGGAATCTATGCAGAGTGGCCAATTAACATCAGGTTTGTTAAAATTTCAAATACCAGGGACATGTTAATATTCCTAATGGTTCTTCTTGCTTCCTATTTAGGATAAAAGGGTTGTCATAAACTCTATGGAACTTGGGAATTACCCTATTTTCGAATAGGCTATCTGGAAACATCATTAACTATCAGTCCAGGCCACTCTCCAGAGGACATTATCTGAGAGGTTGTTTGGGGTGGACATTTCCATTTCTGGATCTGATTAAGATAGTAACTGATCCTCCCCTCATATAGCTTGTCTTTCTTCTACTCTTGTTTGTACCAATAGTTGGGTCTATTTGATATATAGGTGTTTTGTTTTTTTTCTCTTAGCTTTGGGTTTTCTATTGTACTTTTGGGAGATGTCTATTGCACTCCCCTTACTGCCATTTTGGTATGTTGGACTTTACAGTGCCTTTGACATATTTTTGTCATTAGTGGACATCAAGATAGTTTCATTTCATTTCAACTCTTGAGAAAATTATAAGTCTTTAAGTTTGGGCTTGTGATTCCATGGCAATTTCTATGATCACAACCATTTGGGAAATATGATTTATTGGGAATGTTGAAGTTGAAAGTTAGCTGGATCCATTGCTTTGATTTTGTGTCTTGAAATTCTGCTAAGTTTCTTTTCCTCTTGGTTTCAAAGGAAATATTATGTTATTAAATTTGATATATGCATGTTTATTGGTTAAAATTAACAAAGTATAGTAAATCATGTGGTTGATACTCCCGGTTGTAGATTCTATGTAGCAGTTGTGGAGCTTCCCCTCCAAAAGGCCCATGCTCTAGATCCTGCAGAGGATGCGATTAATGAACAAATTGATCTGAATCGTCGACAAGTTGCACTTGCCCTGCGAGAACAATGTTATGAGGTTGTGATGAATCCTCTTTGATCTTTAAAAGGTGAACCCAGTCATAAAACACTTCATACAAAGTTTGGATCTCCTGTCTAACATACTGCAAGCTGGCCTTTGCTTGACCAAGCATCTCAAGAGCGATATATATGTCAAATTATTCATCTTAGTGTTCGATGGCCTGATCAAGCTTTTCATGAATATTTGTACCAAACAATGATTGAAATTGGGCTTGAGTATGAATAGTTGGAGCTTGCGGGACCAGATCTGGTACCTTTCTTGCAAAGTGAAATTCCAGAGCAGTCAAAGGTATGGGTATTTCTTTAGAATAGAATTAAATTATAGAACTATGTTGTTCACTTTCTTCTGGCATGTTATTTTTTTAATTGTTTGGAAACACTTGAAAGATGTGTCCAATGGCATGTTATTGACTCTATTTGCTTTATTAATATTTTTCTTCTTAGTATTATAGGCTTCTTAGTGAATAGTGACTTGTTAGGCACTGCATTTTCTAACATAATTGAAATTGTATGCTAATTTGTTTTGTATCTTAACCTATTTCCTCAGTCTGTTGTAGTTATCTAAAATCTATAGTCAAATTTAGTCTGCAGACATCAATGATTAAACTGTTATCGATCACCATTGATTTCTTGTTTTGATTTTAAAGTGAGTTCTGATATCTTTTAATTTCCCTATGACAGTCTGGCAATTTAATATTCAAATCAGCAATGCCTTCTGCTCCTTCATCCATGACTCATACACGACAAGTTGTGAATCTTGATCAAGCCAAATACCTCGAACTTATTTCTCGTTATTATGTATACAAAAGGAAACATGTGCTTGCAGCACATGTACTCTTAAGGCTATCAGAAAGGAGGCAAGTAGAAGGTGGTGAAATGTTGACACTAGAGAAAAGATTAGTTTTCCCTCATTCCTGAACTCCTTCCACACCTCCCATTCCACATTTTCAAAATAGAGAAAAGGGGAAATAAATCCATAGTGCTTATTTTAATGCCGAGTGGATAATGTTTATTTAATTTTTTTCAGTTTTTGTGAAAACTGAGTTATATTTTATATAAAACCAATAAGAGTGTAGAATTAGGTGCATGGAAAAGATTTTCTTTCTCTCCATACCCAGGAAATCTTCTCGTAGTCAGGACTTATGTCAGTTGACTCTAGATATTTCCTAAACCATCCATAAAAAAAGGACATTTGTGGATTAATTAATTATTTTATTGTTTTGTTTTTCAGATATCAGTATCTTAGTAATGTTTTACTCCAAGAGAGGAGTACATGCAACACCCATGCTACAATAAACTCTATGGTTGATCATAGTGACAATGGATTGCTGGAGATTCTGGAAGGAAAACTTGTTGTTCTCCATTTTCAAATGAAAATTAAGGAAGAATTAGAACGAATAGCATCAAGGGTTGAAACTTTGGGAATAGGTGACACCTCACCTTCAAATGATCCATTTCCTACAAGGATCATTATAGCTAAAGATACTCTTGCACAAAATGCAAAGGAAAAGGCCATAGAGATATCTCTAGAGATAAAACGTATTACACAACTATATAATGAGTATGAAGTTCCTTTTGAACTGTGGGAGGTAATTTATGTTCTTTCTTGTTCAATGTAAGTTGTTTGGGCCATTTCTATTTGCATTTGTTCCTCTTAAACGTGCACAAGAGATTTTTTAAGGTGAAAACGAGGAGTCTCCTCTGATAGAAGCCAATCTGATGTAGGATATAGTTATTCCAGGTCAATTGTTGAATGATCCAAACCTGTCATCATCATGAAACATTGAAATGTGAACTCTACGATTTAAACTTAAATATTAGATAAAATTGTCAAATTCAAATGCTTAAGCCCTATATTAATTGAGCCAAGTCTCACGTTTCTGGCTTTCTATTTACTTATTGTGAAGTCGAAGATTGTAATGGACAAATAGAAGGTCATTTAAGCATTTGTTTGTTAATCGGTTGCGCTTCTTGGAATGTATTTTCTCCGACATGCTCCAATTGCGTTCGCAACAGGTCTGATTTAAGATTTGACTTGCAAATTTATTAAGATCTGGTGTATCAATGTCAAAAAATTTCCACCAAATACCTAGCAAGTGGGAAGGGTTTAGGTGTCAACATTGAAGACGGGAAAAAGATGATAAAATTTAATAAAACAAACAGAATAGAGAAAATACAATCAATTGATCAAGCCTTCAAAGGTATCTGGCAACATATTCTTCCTTTTGTGCATAGCATTGGCATAGGAAAACAATATTGTGGGTTCCCTATAATCTTTTAGTTGGGAAAGGACACAACTTTGACTGTCTTGATTAGGTAAACACCTTTAAATGCACGACATAAGCCCTCCACGGACCTCCCCATCCTCATTAAATATGGTCTTAGTATCTTATCATAAAAATATGCTAGGTTAAAAAAGTACCCAACAACATATAAGGGGGAATGCAACTACCTATCCCAACGCTCATCAATAATATTCCAAAGAGGCATATACTTGGCTTCCTCATTGTGATGTCTTCTTTTGATGGGTCCTTGGCGAGATCCATTACCTTGTAAATGTAGCCCATAGCAGGCTTGTCACCATCAACCATCCTGAAAGTTCAAAGTCACGTGTCAAGCATTTGAATTTGAAATAAATGAGATTTGAAAATGAAATGAAGTTTGAATTTGAACATTGAAATTCTTTAAGTACCTGAGCATTTTGACAAGTGACTCACAACAATAATCTCTTCAATATCTTTCTAGAAACCATCCTTCAACACAAGAGCAATGATTTCAATGATTTCAAGGGTTTTTCTGTATTTAGATTCCATCCACTCGGGTTCCAAAACCAACCTCTTGAGATTTATCTTTTTGGATTACAAGGAGTTGAAATTTGTTGCAACTATGGTCATTGCAGGATGAACAAGTTCCTTGACTTAAGTGTATATTCTCATGGTGCTAAGCACATTTGTGTGATTGTAACCATATTTGGTTTTGAAGTTTTCCCTATCCACAACCTCTCATATCCAAACAATTTTATCAATGCCCTCAATAATTAAGTCAATGCAATGTACAACACAAAAGGTCCAGAATATGGAGGGGTGCATAAGTTCAAAAGTGAACCAGCAGCCTTAGCTGCATTCTTGGTAACAATGTGTACAACATTTTGTTCTCCCACCTCCTAAAAAAATTCCTACATCATTTCACAAATTAGTTGGGAACTCTTAACTTTGTCTGAGGCATCCACTGATTTTAGAAACATTGTTCCCTTTTGATAAGATGCGAGGAAATGTTGTAAGAGACATTTGAATTGGATTGGTCCCTTGGATATTTTCTCTGAATTGGGTGAGTCAAAATAGGATCAATGCTAGAGATGGTTACACTAAGATATGTTGTAACCTGTTAAGTGTGGGAGATTGACGATTGATGATTAGCAGTTAGGTTTTTAGATTGTTCTTAAAATTTCTTATTTTTTCTCATTTCTTGTCAATGCAATGTCTTAAAGTTCTTTTTTTCACTATTAAGTCGTAAGTAGTTAACTATGTTATTAGAATGTAGTCAAATTCTTTCAAATGGATGCACTTGCATTATTTGTACATTGCTCATTTATCTCCTCTCTGGGTGCAAATACCTAAAAAATTCTCTAGAATTAACCACGAGGGATCAAATTGCTATGGCACTCTGTTCTGAAGGGATATATGCATAAATTTATTGTTGGAAAAGGTTTTCTAATTTTTTTTTCTCTGATTTAGATTGTACATGATCTCATATTTGTTTGGAAATTCTCCACTTTCCAAATTATGCTGTAGATGTTGATAGTGGCATTATGTGGGAGACATGGGCTAGATTACTTGATCAAGCTCTCACTAGAGGCGGCGTAGAAGAAGGTTGTTCGGTGCTAAGGAATGACTAAATGATGGATCCCATTTCCATAATCATGCGGCTAATGGTGGATCTAACTATAGTCATTACAGTTTCTATCTCAGCTTTTGTATAATAATAGACTTTCACTAATCTCTGGACGAAAGATTCATGTACTTTTCAAAATTTCACTTTATTTCTTTTCAAAGAGGCTACTGATGTAACTGAACGGGAACAACTTGCAATTTTTTTGGTGATGATGGATCAGACGTAGGAATGTCATGTAAAGGGATTAAAATCACTTATGAATACCATGGGCATCTGACAATGTATTTTTGTTATACTAATAAAAATATTGTTTTTTTTCCTTGGAAAATAAATCAGTCTGCTAATGGCATAAATGATAAATCCCATTTTTTATAACCAATCTGTTAATCCAAGACCACTGCAAACTAGAGTTAATAGTCTCAAGGAATGAAGGCACCCTTCCCCTTGAGACCTACTCAAAACTATTTGTATCCTCTACCCTACAATCCAAGATTGTGTTTAACACATTCTCCTTGAGCTGTTGCAGTCAAGCAAAGTCCCTTTTTTGCTTGGATTATGGTTACCATTCTAGATTAAGCATAAATAGAAGAAGCATATTCATATTCAACTCCACAATATCCAAATAAAACATCCTAACTACAATATCCAAAATGGAGGACATAGACCAAATAGATAGATGAAGCAATAAATCAGGTACTTGTATTATTGGTTTATCAACATATACAAATGATCACCACACATTCTCCAATCTAAATATAAGGTATTGCAATGAAGATAACTACAAAAGGAAGGTTTGTGTATAAAGGGGTTGTGGCCTAGTGACAATCACAAGATAGGGAACAGGTAGACTCCTTTCTACCAGCCATCAACCCTATCATTTGTGGTTGGCATATCTAAGTTACTCTAATTCTACATCCCTCTTAAAAATTGTGTCCCTCGAAACAATAAAAACAAAATCAACTTGGGGAGGGTTGGGAAATATCATCTAGAATTTCCAAGGTTGCTAGAGTTAGGGTTATCATGGCATCCGACACAGTTGATGCCTAAGTTGAAGCAGTTAGGATTAATGCACCTACTATAGCTTGGCTATCTCTTTTACAGGTGGTCCTCTCTCCTTTCCCATTCATGGTTGCAACTCATCCTTTTCCAAAGCGTTTTGGGCAAGAGGGTGCAACTCAACCACCTCTTTGATTCTCATTTCACACTAGTGATTATTGAGCCATAGTTTTGTTGGGAGTTATTATTGTTAGCCTTAGTCATTGTTCTCCTTCAACAGATGTGCAACACCTACAACATATCCTTTACCTTGGTTTCTGTGCATAGCAGTGAGGTGCATTGGAGTGTTCCAAATTTACGGCAGGGCAGTTCCTAGAAGGAAGGCACATGCCTTCAACCATTCAATTTGTTCTTAGTGGGAAATCTATTCCTTGTAGAGTTATACATGCAGACATGGCACATTACTCTAGGTGGAATTAGGGTTAGGGTTTTCTCCTAGTCTAGGGTGCACCAGAGGATGATTGGAATAAAATGTAAGTCTAGTCTTTCGTAGTCTATACAAGAAAGGAAAGCACATCATACAGATAAGATGGTAGGAGTGTGTGAAACATTCAGGTTTGAGATATTGCATTGTATTTCTTATTTCTAAGTTAATAGAAGCAGATGTAAGTGAGAGATCAGATTTGTATTTGTTGTTCATATTTTCAGAGTTATATGCTTGCAGATCTAGAATTCTTCATCTATTTTTTTAATTTTGATAGGTTACACAATTTCATTTTCCTAGATTATGATATCAAAATTTAGAAGAGTAGATCTGCTTACCATGTTGAAAATTTAACATGGTACCAGAGCTATAGATCTGAAATCTTCCAGGAATCCATGTATGCAGAAGGTTGTTGCCTGTGAGAGGGAGCTGTCAGAGGGTTTCAGTGAGTGTGATGCCCTAGATTTAGTGATTGAAGCTAATTTATGCCTAATATAAGAAGCTGGACCTATGATAGGTTGTTGGGCAGGATGTCTCGAGTGAATGGAGTGTTGTTTATGCCAGAGAGAGGCAATCTTCACCTGTGATAACTTGTTGATCTGATTTATTTCTCAACTGACATGTTTGGCTGAGGTATGTTCCAAGAGTTACAAATAATACTAGTCCAAAGGGAGCTTCCAAATCTTCAGAGTACTTCCAACATTAAACCTTGGAAGTGCAGACTGCAGATGCTACTAAAGCGGGGTTGATCTTTGGAGTTTTGTTGAGGAGAGGGCAACAATCCTTATCAATCCCATGCAATTGGCCAAACATAACAAGAAGGCATCCAAAGTGAAGAGAATCATCCTTGATTTGTGATGGATCATTTCATCCCTCACATCACGAGGAAGACGATGATAAAAATGAAGGTATGCCGATTGTTTTGAAAAGGAGCATGGTATTAAAAAAAACTAATCTAATTCATTCTAGGTATGATAGGGTAGGTTATTTAATCTTGCCTTCTTATTTAATGCACATACATGGGGAAAATCAACAATGACAAGCAATGAAGAGAGTTCAAAGGAACCAGATGTAGAGAGTATATCAGGTATGGATTTAGTGTGCTATTATTCCATACCTCAATTCTTATAGGCATAGCTTGAATGCAAGGTGGAGCGTGGTTGGCCCACTGGTTTGTAGAGGAACTTTAATGTGTGTTAGATGTTCATTCCCCTTTTGGATTTAATTTGTACCTATTTCAAACAACATACTAAATCCTGATTAACTAAGGTTTCTATCACCTTAATGAGCTCAACTTTTTGTTTTTCTCTTTTTGATGTATATCAAGTGATTCTTATTTGACTAACATATTTAAGAGTTTTTATTTTTCCCTTTGCAGGCATTGGATACACTTGTCTCAACAAAATGGAGAATTAATAAAAGAATTCTTGATGTGGTAGATAGGCTTTGGGCAAGAGGAGGTCACCTTGCAGACTTGATTGATCACGAGGATGTAAGTTGATTTTCTTTTTTCAGTATTTGTCGTGATTTTAAATGGATTGTGATGTTCTGTATAATATAGTATCAATGATTTTACATACTTGAGACAAAAGTGTAGAAAATGTAGATATTTGTATTGTTTGTGCATCATCAAGCATGGTTTGTTGATGAAGTGCAAATGGCTTGGCAGGTGCCCATTCCTAAGAAACCTAATACAGAAGATGAAACATAGATTAAACGTTGGAAATGGTGTTTAAAGAAGGCAAAGGAGACAAATAGTGAGAGGCACTCTCAGCATTGTGATGTAGAATTAAAACTTACTTTAAGATACTCCACATTAGTCTTACATCTAGCTTACTATATTTCTACATAAATTCTTTGATGCTAGTATGTGATTTCAAGTTATTGTTCTTTGCCTCAATTAGGTTGCAAGGAAAATGAAGGAAGAAGAATGTTTTTACTATCCACATAACTTGGATTTTCGAGGGTGTGCTTACCCAATGCATCTGTATTTAAATCATCTAGGTTCAAAAGTGTGTCAAGGACTTCTAGAATTTGTTGAGGGTCGACCATTAGGAAAGATAGTGCTTTATTGGCTTAAGATACATTTGGCCAACTTATATGGTGGTGGTGTAGACAAATATTCTTTTGAGGTCCGATTAACATTTGTTATCGAAAAATGATATGAAAAATGATTGTGATGTTCAGTCACTTAATATATCTACTACACAGATTAACTATGTATATGACAGTTAACATTAGTTGTTATTTGAATCTAGATGGATTAGTTGTGTATATAACAGTAACATTGGTTGTTAATTGAAACTAAAATTGGAATATATATGTGTTGTATATCTACAGGCCAAATCTTCTATAGTTGTTGAAGTATTTAAATTTGTCTTTTTTCACCCCTTGTTCTGACCGAGTATTGGGATATTGAATTTTACATGGTTTGGCATTTTCAAATGTCTTGGCATGAGAGATTATGAGCTTTATAGCTAGAGTCCAAATATGTTATGGTTGTTTCGAATTGCTACAATTTGCATTCTATGAATTTTCTCTTCTACTCAATGTATATATATAGAACACTTGCATGCTACGTGTGAATTTGTTGTGCTAGACAAAGGATACAAAGCAATACTTGCAATGACTTCAAGTTGTATTATTGATGATATAATTGTTTGCTAAATGTCAAACAAATTGTCAGAGGTTTCAATGAAGGATCTGGAATTTATGTTGCTCAGCTATCTCATTGGTATATAGGATCTTGTATTGGATAGCACTTGTTTTGACATACCCAAGAAAGTACAGTATTATTTTGATCCTATCTAAAAACAGGGACTTACTCTCTATTATATTTTTGCAGTCTTATTACGCATGATTGCACTTGAGATTTTGGACTTTAGATCAACAATTGCGAGCTCGTGTGATAACACACCTGAGACATATCCTAGTGATCCTAAACCTCATTATACAAGACCCCCTTTGGAAGTTATTCCTCCTCCTCAACCAACCTTGCCTAAGACCGATGATATAGATTTAAATATTGATATGGCTAGTATATTATCAAAGGTTAATGTACCTGTCCCTCTCAGTATTGATATTGTATTTTTTTTTAAGTACCTACAACATAGTCGTTATTACGACATCTTGGAGTGTCACTCCCATAGAAACCACATCGGAGATGATACCTCTTAACATCTCTCTTTCCACGTTCTAGACGTCTCTCTTGCCACCTTCAAGACATCGGTCTTGCCACGTTCAAGACGTCTCTCTTCCCACGTTCCAAATATCTCTCTTGCCACATTTAAGACATCTCTCTTGCCATGCTCAAGACGTTTGTCTTGCCACGTTCAATATGTCTCTCTTGACACGTTAAAAACATCTCTCTTTCCATGTATAAGACGTCTCTCTTGCCATGTTCAAGACGTATGTCTTGCCACCTTCAAGACGTCTCTCTTGCCATGTTCCACACGTCTTTCTTTCCATGTTTAAGACGTCTCTCTTGCCACATTCAAGACGTCGATCTTGCCACGTTCTAGACGTCTCTCTTGCCACGTTCAAGACATTCGTCTTGCCACGTTCAAGATGTCAGTCTTCCCACCTCCAAGACATCGCAATAATGGCGAAATCTATGTCGTCGGAAAAGAGACTTCATGTGAAACGACATTTGAGGGGGTCTATTGTTTGTCATTCTCATGACAATATAAAGTGGAAATTGCATCGAACGGGCCTTCCGAATTTGACCCAAATGTACTAGTGTTAGTACCAAACAATAAAATTCAAAAACATAAACACAATCATTTTGAGAATTATACGATATTTAACTTCACACATGATACTTGTGATGTTGTTGACTTGTTCATCCTAGATGGACAATCCCTGGCATCGCCTATTGCCAAATCTTGTAGAAAAAAGAGAACATATAAAATATTTGAGGCTGTCATAAAGTAAATAAATGACTTTGTTGAATCTATCAAATGTGATACATACATTTGTGTATGGTGCACCTAATGAACACACTGGCTCTATTTCTACATTAGTGGTGGGTCTAGGAACTAATGCATCCATAGGGGTAGAGGGTCTATTGCTGGGACACAAAAACTAAAAAAGAACATATAATCAAATATATATATAAATACACAAAATAAAAAATAAATATATAATGATGAAGAACAAAAAAAGGGTTAAGATACTAACCTCCTCCATGAAGCTATGTTTTCTAGTGGGCTCTATAGGCCCATAACATGTATTCCTACAGTTGGAGCATCTGTGAGGTTCACATGGATGACTTCTATTTCCATGTTTCCTCTCCTCATTGTACTCGCATGTGTTGACACTCCAAACCCCCTATCAATGTCACTGGCATGCACCTCTCGTCGAGATAGTGCAACAAATCTATTTTGTTGCACTAGGATACGATTCAATGAGGATATGTCTAGCTTTACCTGTTGCAATGTTTTTGCAACATGAGGATGTTGGGAAGCGAGGTCATACCTTCACCTAGGGGGACGGGGACCTAACTCAGGGTCATGCCTGGCATGTTATTGGTCATGTGCGGACCCTCAACCCACCCCTAGAGGTCACTAATGTCAAAGTAGTTGACACATTTACCCATAATAAACTCAACCCATAATTTCCTCAGAAAATATATGGGCATATCCCTGTTATTGTAGGGAAGTTTATTAAAAACCATGTACCACCTATCCATCTAGTTTTGACTAATCTCGGGATGGATTCACCGGTCAATTGATATGTGTTTCTTGGTCAATGGTAGTTCTTGTCAATTTCTAGGATCCCTAAAAATAGACAATATTTGTTGTTTTGAAATGCTCAGTTCTTTGATTTGGTTTCTATCCAAACCACTGCCATAATACTCATACATCCTTTCTCGATAGTCAGAAATAGATGTGAGTTTCCCTTGGGAACTTACAATGGAATGCACAATGATGTCTAGAGAAGTGGCCAAGGAGACTCTCCTAGGTTCTCTAGTCTCCCTTAATTGTTACTCAATGTTTCTTAATATCACCAACCCCTCATCAATTTCATTGTTTGCATTCTATGGTGGTGGTGGTGGTGGGTTGGGGTTTTGATCTTCTTGGTTTTCTTGTGAGGGGTTTAAATTTTTAAGGGGTTCCATTGTATTGAATATGTTACAATTTAACATCAATGGCATGTAAATTAGTTTCCTTTTTTTATTTAAAATACTAAATTAGAAAAAGAAAATCAATTTAGATTATTGGGAGCAAAATACTAAATTAGAATGACTATATTGGATTACATTTAAGATAAACCTAACATACCTTGACACACGGTGGAAGTGGTAGTGAAAGGATCCTCCCTTTCTTCCTCCTTTCTTCACACTATTTTCGAATGGGAAATGAGAGCGCAATTTTGTGAACAATATGCACAAAATTGCTCTCGGAAGGTTTTTAAAAAACAATAGTAAGAACATGCATGCATTATTAAGAGTGTGCACGCATTCTTAAGAGTGTGCATGTGCTCTTACTCCTTAACCTACGTGGAGGTTTGACCACAACTGAACCTATAGTTGTAGGAACGTGTGCAGATTCCTAGGAATGCACACACATTCTTGAGAGTGCGCATTCATAATCATGCCATAGCCACTTTTTCGGACACCAAGTTCTTGCACTCAAACAAATGCCATTAATAAATTTTGAGAAAAATAACAACGATACTTTTTACATGAAACTTCTAGAATCAACATTTTAAATCAATTTAAGGTTCCATCCATGGGTATCAACTTCTAACAATTCTACGCAATAGTAGATGAAGAAAGATGAAGTCATTGTGAAGGATACTAGATAAAAGTCACCATTGGGAAAAATGATTTGACTATTATTGTTTCCCTTATCTTATCCTTTCAATATGAATATTTATTTTTAAATCTCAATCAATCAAATTTATTCGACTAGTTTCTCATTTTTTTATTATTACTTTTTTCTTGGCCTGAAGTAGACTACCTAATTTTCCTTCGCTTGAGTTTCTATGTTTCTAGATACTAAAAATCACAATTAAGATACAAATGAGTCTAAACATTATAGTTCTAAGTGGTTGTCTATCGAATTATAAGTGAAATAAGGAAGACCATGTTATGATTGAAGTTCTACTTCATGATTGGACAGAATTAGTAATGATGTGTTGTTGCTATGAATTCTATACATGATCATTGTAATATGATAACTATTAAATCCAACTCAAATTCTTAGAAATTCACTTGAAGAGTCCATTGTAGAAGTAAATTAAATTTCATCATTAATGTAGAACATCACAACCAAGTTGCAATAAATTTTTCAATCTCATTTACATTAATGGGAGGGATTTGCATTGAAGGATCCAAATAATTAGCTGTCAATATGATTTTATAATTGATGTTCCCAATTCTTATAGGATTTTTTAGCACTCCAAAACTTAATATCAATGTAAACAATTTATATTTAATTAACATAGCCAAAAATACCCATGACATTAAAATTCATAAAAATTCTCTTTTACAAAGAGAGGGAAATTATGTAAACCTCAAACAAACTAAGGCTCTAAATGTGTTTACACAATAGAAACATTATACCGATTGAAAACATAAAATTACTCTCATTGAAAGACCAATCAAGGCCAAAACTTTATAGCTATTGGATGAGAATCTCTTTGCACATGGTTCTACATGCTACGATGATCAAAGAAAAAACATATTAAGCTTCCAATACTTAATGGTCTATTCATTGATATTAGCATTTAAAGTATGACCTTAAATGTTTATCTCCTCCAAAGAGGACATTTTCATGATGAATGGTAGAAATATTGTCTTCAAGAAGAATTCAAGATCAACAAGGAAATGAAAGATGGTCATTACCCTATGTATTATAATTTATTTAAACAAAAATATCTCATGTAAATTGCAATGATTAAATCAACATAAAAGTGGATTGTGTTAGTAGTCATAAATGTACATTCTTTATAGCACCATGGAGTTTATTATAAGGATATTTTTTTTTTTTTTTCTTTATCCATGAAATACACATTGTAAATAACCATCAAAATGTGCATGACAACCATTAATATAAAATATAGAGAATTATCATAAAATCATAGATGATAAATGGAAAAGATATTTTCATGGAAGTAGAAAATCATTAAACATGTCAAACACTTAAATGCACCAAAGTATGTATTTTCCAATGTTTTAGTATTAAAAGAAGATGAAGCTATTGTTGTCAATTTATGGATATTTCTTGGATACAAACCCATTTCAATCATTGAAAAATATTTGCAAAATTGCAATGATTAAATCAACATAAAAGTGGATTGTGTTAGTGGGCATACATGTACATTCTTTATAGAAGCATGGAGTTTATTATAAGGATATGTTTTTTTTTTTTGGCTTTATCCATCAAATACACAATGAAAATAACCATCAAAATGTGCATCACAACCATTAATATAAAACTTAATGAATTATCATAAAATCATTTATGATAATTAGAAAATATATTTTCATGGAAGTAGAAAATCATTAAACAAGTCAAACACTTAAATGCACCAAAGTATGTATTTTCCAATGTTTTAGTATTAAAATAAGATGAAGCTATTGTTGACAATTTATGGATATTTGTTGGATACAAACCCATTTCAATCATTGCAAAATATTTGCAAGAGATGTAGATTTGGAGAAATTGGGGTTTCAATTAAACTAGAAAAAATAATGAACCCACTAACCCAAATACATTTTCTAGTTGTGACACAATAGGGGATGTAGAATTCACAACTACAATAGAAAAAATGTCGAAGTATTGAAAAAAAAAAATTCAATCTATCTTATAAAGAGCATATTTATAGAGAAGAGCATTTTTTGATTACACCATAAAGTTTGAATAAGATTTAAAACTTTACAATTGAAAACAAATTGGAAGTGAATATATTGAACTTAAGTTGGTTGTAGGAAATGTGACTATTGTAATTTGTATGGAAAATAATTCAAAATATTTCATTGATGCTAGAAATATATCACAGATACTTGTAGTTATCAAAATATAGGATTCTATAAATGAGGTTGGTGCAATAATAACAATTTTCAAGATTATTGAAGCTTTAAACTTTACAATAAAGAAAGACCCAAGTCACTTGAAAAGAATGTACTACATTCATTAGAATTATATCAAATCCTAATGGTAACCTAATTATTTCCCAAAACTAAAATTTGATTCAAATGAAACTATTCTATAAGAATGATGCATTGGTCAAAATTATTAACCAAAAAGAATAAGATCTATGTTAACCATATGAAATTACTCATCAACAAACCTATGGATTTATGGTCATTATTACCAATAGTTTGTCTTCCATGTTAGCATGAATTTCCAACCAGCTACAATGCGTTCTTAAAAAAAAAAAAAAAATGAATATTATCAAATTCGAAATGAAAATCCAAAAATACGAAAGAAACCCCTCCAAAAAAAAATAGTAAAGCCCACCGCAGGCGGGGCCTCTAAAGCATGAATAAAGTTAAGTGTGGAGTTTTTGTCTCATATGCCAATAGTCGGTTAAAGACGGCCTCTAAAGCATGAATAAAGTTAAGTGTGGAGTTTTTGTTTCATATGCCAATAGTCGGTTAGATGGATGAAAAAGCCAATCGTCAGTTAAAGTAAAGACAGATGATGAAAAAGCGTGGAGTTTGTGTCTCGAATGCCAATAGTCCGTTGAAGACGGATGGATGAAAAAGCCAATAGTCAGTTAAAAAGACAGATGGATGAAAAAGCATTTTGCAAACAAAATACTTTTTTAATGATTCCATTCCAAAACAAAATTTAAAAAAAACATGAACGTTGGCAAAGACGATGCCTCTGAAAGCTTGAATAAAGTGAACCGTTGAGTTTTTGTCTCATATAATAAACCTAAACAATTTGTCTGCTTAAAAAGAGGGAAACTATCTATCCGTTGAAGGGATATCGGAGAAGTGATACATATATCTCAATTCTTGCCTTGTCTCAATCTTTTCCAGCGCTTGGTCTGGTGTGTTTGATTGGTTTCACGTCTGAATTTGTAAATTTTGGGTGGTCGACTCTGAGTCTACTGGTGAAATTCGATGTGTGAAGAGGTTGCATCGGATCATCCAATGGAGCAAACAACTTCTCGGCAATCACTGTTCTCTAAACGGTATATTTTATTTTTATTTCCTCTATCATCACTGTTCTTTCCAGAAGCCCTAGTTGTTTGTTGTAAATTCATTAAGCAATTTTAATTTCTTGCATAACTCAAATCTGATGCACAGCCTTGCTTTCATTCTGTTAATTTAATTCAGTTTAGGTAAGATTATTTCATGTTTGCCTATGCTCCTTTTAGATGAAAACCGCAAACCTCGATAGAAGAAGGAAGTTCGTCCGTCCTTCAATATGGTTCGATATGAGTTGACACACTCATCCTTGAAGAATTTTATTTTTGACACCCTCATGACTGAAAAAATAAAAGTTTCAGTCCTGCTATTTTGTTCTTTACAAACATACGTTTTGAAACCCTCCTTGAACGAATCCGAGCCCTACCGTCATTCTTCAATGTACCAAATCTCCGCTATACGTATGTGTGGCTCATCCCTTCTCTCAATAGTTTAACCTTATGGCTCCTTCGTCCGCGTCCTCTGCTGTTGGAAAGAAAGGTGCGAGGCTGATGGTGTGGATGACGCACCATCATTGCATAGACGAGCTGTGTGTTCAAAATTGGCACGGTCTAATGTTGCTCCTCTTCCCGCTTCCTTGGTGATGGATCCATATGAACTGTTTTCCGCTTCCTTGGTGATGGATCCTTATGAACTCTGCAATAAAAGTTTAACTAAAGGATCTGGGGCCGCTCAACAACCTCTTCATACCATCCAAAAACAGCTTCCTCAAAATACAAGCATCACATGAGTCTTTTGTTTACATTCTGCTTCAACTACTGTCGTTCTTACAATGTTGTAGAAGAAAGGTTACACGAATTTAAGCTCCCTATTTTTGGCCCATTTTTTTCAAAAAAAACAACATGCATAGTTGATCACCTTAAATCCACGTTAATTTTGAGAAAAGTGAATCAATCTACCCAGTTTTGGAAGATTTTTCAAAACCCTATTTCAAATTAGTCGAATATATCAAATACCCTTCTCACATTTCAGATAAAATCAATCTAAAAAATATTAGATATCATCTTTTCAAATCACATCCCTCACCCATGTCTTAAACTATTTCAAATATTTTTCAATCCTCCTTTCCCAAAAAAACACGGACAAGAAAATACCCAAAACCAAAATTGTATACCTCTGAAATTTCTGTCCAGACACCTGAACTACCTCAAAAATAAGTGTGAGGAAATCTAAAGTTCACGTCCAGTGAGTGTATGCACATGGGACTCAGAACTACAACGACGGAAGGCATTTGAAACCCTCTATGTTTACAGAGATGTTTTATCGCCATCTGTATTAACTCATTAGTTTAACTAGGTTCTTTTACTCATTTTAGTTCTTTAAACGGATGAACTATTTCTTAACATTATATATATATGTTTTTTCAATTTTATTTTTTAAATTAAAACAATTTAAGTTTCAATCATTCTTTAATATGTTTTATACGGATAGTGTTATCTGCCAATATGTTATTAATTTTATTTTTATCTAAGAAATTAAGGTTTTAATATTATTTTTTAAATTAAAACAATTTAAGTTTCACTCATTCTTTAATATGTTTTATACGGATACTGTTATCTGCCAGTATGCCATTAATTTTCATTTTTTATCTAAGAAATTAAGGTTTTAATAGATTCTAATCACATAACCTTTTTATTGTTTTTCTAATTAGTTTAACCGTCCAGCTTTGCTTTATCCATCTATTTAGTACTTAGCTTCCCTTTATTATCTCCCTTTGGGTGAACGGACATTTCATTGCTTCCTGATTAGTTTGATTAGTTTAATATGAGTTTGTAGCAGTGTAACCATAGTCTTTTCTTATTATTGTATTTAGGTTTTTTAATAGTTTAAGCAGCCATGGCCACATATATTGAATTGTTTATCACTTTAACCAGCGTTTGTAGTAGTGTAATCGTAGTCTTTCGAATTTAGGTTATTATTGAATTTATGTTTTTTAATACTTTAAGCAGCCATAGCCACATATATTGAATTATTTATCATTATTTTAACTAGAGTCTTCTAGTCATTTTAGTTCTTTAAACGGATGACCTATTTTTTAACATATATGTTTTTTTAATTTTATATTTTAAATTAAAAAAACTTAAGTTCCAATCATGTTATTTTATTCTTTATTCTTTATAAGGATAAGTTTTATATGCTATTATGCTATTAATTTTCATTTTTATTTAAAAAATTAAGTTTTAATAGATTCTAATCACATAATTGTTTACATATTAAAGATTTGAATGTTACAGTTTATCTCTAGCTACTATAACTACCATGCAATTTTTTTTTCTTTTCCCTATTTCTGTTTATTGGAATGTTACAGTATCTCGAGCTACTATAACTGCCATGCAATTTGATTTTTCTTTGCCCTATTTTTGTTTACAGGTTTTTTTATTTTTATTTTTTAACATAAAAAATAAAAATAAAAAAACCTGTAAATAAAAATAGGGCAAAGAAAAATCAAAAAAATAAATTAAGGTTTTAAGAGATTGTAATCATGGTTATTAAATGTCTATATGTCAATTACCATTACACTTTAGCTTCATTAGTTTAATTACCCTGCAATTTTTTTTTTCTCCTTTATATAAAATTTAATTATTATATTTTTAAACCAAACCATTCGAATGAAAGATTGATTATCTTTTTGTATTTATAACTATCTTTTTTTAATTAATTGAATAGAAAGTTTCTATATCGTTCTTCTCATTAAATTGAAAAATTATTTTACTATGTAATTTATATTATGTTTAACTTAAATACTTCTATATAAAACATTTTTCTATCTTATATATATATTGTGAATTTGTTTATAAACTCATTATTCATGTTAAATATATTGTGAATTTGTTAATAAATTCATTATTCATGTTAAATATTTTATGTGGATTTTTTCCTTTATATTTATAATATTTCTTTATGTTTGTTGTTAAAGTTTATATTGTTTTGTACCTTGTAATAAAATTATGTAATTTTTACTCTAGACAATATAATGTATGTTAAATCACGAGTTTGCATAATTTAATAGGCTATGATAGGGTAGGTTGAGGTGGTAAGATAGGTACAGATAAAGTAGGGTAAGGTAGGTTAGGATAGGCTAGTGTATGGTAGGCTAGGCTAAGTTAGGATAGGATAGGCTAAGGTAGGATAGGATATGATAGATTAAGGTAGGATAGGCTAGGCTAATTTAAGGACGGATAGAATAGGCTAGGTGAAGGCATGATAGGCTAGGCTAGTTGAAGGTGAGATAGGCTAGGCTAGGTTAATGTAGGCTAGGCTAGGCTAGAGTAGGCTAGGCTAGGGTAAGCTAGGGTAGGATAGAGTAGGCTAATCTAGGATCGAGTAGTCTATGCTAGGTTAAGGTAGGATAGGCTAGAGTAGTAAGCTAGGCTAAGCTAGAGTGGGCTAGGCTAGGCTAGTTTAAACTAGGCTAGAGTAGGCTAGGCTAGAGTAGGCTATGATAACCTAGAGTAAGATATGATCAGGCAGAGTTAGCTAGGCTAGGCTAGAATAGGCTAGGTTAGGCTATGATCAACTAGAGTAGGCTAGGTTAGACTAGAGTAGGATAGACTAGTTTAGAGTAGGATAGAATAGGCTAGAGTAGGCTAGGAAAGGTTAAGGTAGGCTAGGATAGAGTAGGCTAGGGTAGGGTAGAATGGTCTAGGATAAAGTAGGTTAGGCTAGGCTAGAGTAGGATAAGAAAGGTTGAGGTAGGTTGGGCTAGGTAACATTAAGGTAGGCTAGGCTAGGCAAGGTTTGTCTAGGCTAGACTAAGATAGGAAAGTTTGAGGTAGGGTAGGCTAGGTAACATTAAGGTAGGATAGGCTAGGCAAGGTTAGGCTAGGACGGAATGGGGTAGGATAGAGTACGCTAGGCTAGGTTAGAGTTAGATAACTTGGGATAGAGTAGGCTTGGGAAGGTTAAGGTAGGGTAGGCTAGCTAGGATAGGCTAGAGTAGGCTAGTCAAGGTTAAGGTAAGGTAGGATAGGTAGGCTAGGCTACACTACGCTAGGCTACACTAGGATATGCTAGGATTATTATGCTAGGATAGGCTAGTCTAGGAAGTAAACTAAGGTACGATAGGATAGGCTAGTCTATTCTAGTATATAGTAGAATAGGCTAGGCTTGACTAGGTTAGGCTAGACTAGAATAGGATGGGATTGATTAGGCTAAGTTAGGATAGAGTGGGGTAGGTTAGGTTATAATAGGCTATGTTAAGGTAACGTAGGATAGGGTAGGATAAGGTAGGATAGAGTAGGATAGGCTACGGTGGGCTAGGCTGGGATAGTTTAAGATAAGTTAGGGTAGAGTAGGCAAGCCTAGTTTAAGGTAGACTAGGCTAGGTTAATGTAGGCTAGTTTAGGCCAGGTTAGGTTTGGTTAGACTTACGTAGGCTAGGGTAGAGTAGGCTAGGCTAGGATAAAGTAGCATAGGCAAGGCTAAAGTACCGTAGGCCATGGTAGATTAGGTTAGTGTAGGCTAGGCTAGGCGAGGCTAGAGTACATTAGGCTAGGATAGAGTACGCTAGGCTAGGCTACAATAGACTACACTAGGATATGATATAATATGATAGGGTAGGCTAGAGTAGGCTAGACTATGCTAGGAAACAATATGATAGGCTGGGCTAGAGTAGGCTAGGATATGTTAGGAAAGAGTAGGATAGGCTAGGCTAAAGTAGGTTAGGCTTCTCTAGGTTAAGGTAGGGTAGGATAATTGAAGGTAGGCTAGGATAGGTTAACGTAGGCTTGGCTATATTAAGTTAGGGTAGGTGAGAGTAGGCTAGGATAAATTAGGTTAGGATAAGGTATGAAAGGCCAATGTAGGTTAGGCCAACATAGGAAAGACTAAGGTATGCTAGGCTAAGGTAGGTTAGGCTAAGGTAGGCTAGGCTAGGCTAGGATAAGGTAGGATAGGTTAGGACAATTTAAGGTAGGGAAATGTAGACTAATCTAGGCTAAGATAGAGTATGCAAGGTTAGGTATATTAGTCTTAGTTAGGATAGGGTAGGTAAGCTAGGTTATGCTAGAGTAGTTTGTGATAGTTCTAGCCATGAAAGGCTAGGCTAGGTTAGGTTTATTAGGCTAGACAAAGGTTGGTTAGGCTACAATTAGTTAGGATAGGGTAGGGTAGGTTAGAGTAGGTTAGATTAGGCTAGGGTAGGCTAGAGTACCCGAGGGTAGGATAATGTAGGATAGGGTAAGATAGGGTAAGCTAGGCTATGCTAAGTTAGGTCAGGGTACACCATGAGAGGCTAGGGTAGGCTACAATAGGCTAGGCTAAGTTAGAGTAGGCTAGGGTAGGTTACGATAGGATAGGCTAGAGTAGGATAGGGCAAGATAGGGTAGAATATTGTAGGGTAGAATAGATTAGGGTACAATAGGATAGGCTAGAATAGGCCCAATTAGGGAAAAGTAGGGTAGGTAAAGGTAAAGTAGGATAGATTGGGTTAAGGTAGCTAGGATGGGCCAAGATAGGCTAGGCCAGGCTAGGATAGGATAGGCTTGGATTGGATAGTCTTGGCTAGGCTTGGCTTGGCTTGGATAGGCTAGGATAGGCTATTATAGGCTAGGATAGGATAAGTTAAGGTAGGATAGGTTAAGGTAAGCTAGGATATATTAAAGTAAGGTAGGATAGATTAGGCTAGGCTAAGTTATTGTAGGATAGGCTAAGCTAAGTTAAAATAGGATAGGTTAAGATAAGGTAGGCTAGATTATGTTAGGCTAGGTTAAGGTAAGGTAGGATATAGCAGGTTAGGCTAGGTTAAGGTAGGATAGAATATGTTATGTTAGGATACAATAGGTTAGGCTATGCTAGGATAGCATATGTTAGAATAAGGTAGGATAGGCTAGGCTAGGTTAAGGTAGCATAGGCTAGTCTAGGTTAAGGTAGGTAAACTAGGCTAGGTTAAGGTAGGAGATACTATGATAGGTTAGGTTACAACATGATAAGCTTGGTTAAAGTAGGCTAGTCTAGGATAAAGTAGGCTAGGATAGGCTAGACTATAGTAGGATAGGATACACTAGAGTAGGCTAGGTGGGGTTAAGGTAGGCTAGGCTAGAGTATATTGGGCTTGTTTAGGGTAAACTATGCTAGGCTATGTTAACCTAGGCTGGGATATTCTATATTAGGCTAGGTTAAGGTATACTATGCTAGCTTAAGATATTTTAGGCTAGAATATGTTAGGGTAGAGTAGGTTTGTCTAAGATATGGTATGTTAGACTAGGACAACCTAGGGAAGGGTAGGTTAAGGTAGGGTAGGATAAGTTAAAGTAGTGTAGGCTAGAGTATGCTAGACTAGCTTCATGTAGGCTAGGCTAGGATAGGTTAGGAAAGTTTAAACTAGGTTAGTCTAGGATTTTGTAGGATATGTTAGGCTAGGCTAGGCTAGATTATGTTAGGATGTGCCTGAATAGTCTACGCTAGGATTCAATTCACTAGGCTAGGATAAAGTGGGGTAGGCTAGGATAGAGTTGGCTAGGTTAGGATAAAGTAGTCTAGGTTAAGGTTAGGTTAGGTTAAGGTAGGGTAGGCTAGATTAAGGTAGAGTGGGATAGAGTATGTTATCTAGGTTAGAGTAGGCTAGGCTAGGCTAGAATAGGCTAGGTTGGGTTAGTGTAGGCTAGGCTATGTTAAGGTAGAGTAGGAAAGATTATTTTAAGGTAGGTTAAGGTATCCTAGGCTAAGTTAGTTTAGGCTAGGCTAGGACATGATAGGATAGAGTAGTGTAGGGTAGAGTAGGCTATGCTATGATTGGTTAGAGTAGGCTAGGCTAGGCTAGGATAGAGTAGGATAATCTTGGCTAGGTTAGGCTAGGATATAGTAGGCTAGGCTAGGATAGAGTAGGCTAGGATAGGATAGAACATGCTAGAATAGGATAAAGTAGGCTAGGAAAGGTTATAGTAGGCTAGGCCAAGCTAAAGTGGGTTAGGATTTGCCAGAGTATGCTAGGTTAGGCTATGCTAGAGTAGGCTATGCTAGGCTAGAGTAGGGAAGGATAGGCTGGGTGAGTTAGGAAAGAGTAGAATATGCTAGTTTAAGGTAGGATGTAAAACCCCAAGGCCAATCCCCTGCTAAATTGTAATTATGTTTGTAGGCTGGTGAACCAAGTGTTTATAAGCTAGAGGACTGGTGTGTTTATTAGGCTGGAGAGCCAGATGCTAAGGCCAATGAGACTGATTTTGTATATGTAAATACTCACATCATTAATAAAATTACATCGTTGCGTGTAGACCAACCACAAAGAAAGATTTTATGGGGGAATAAGCTCCACTGGCTAGGGAAAGAGAAAGGTCTAAGCATCTAAGATTATGGGCTAAGCTAGAGGGATCGCCTCTAAAGGGATAATATTATATTATTATTTCCTAGAGGCTAAGGTTTGACATAAATTATGTTTTCCTAAGTTCCTAGGGAAAGCGAACAAGTTTTAAGAGGAGCTCATGCAACTCCAGGAAGACATGTGTCAACCTGGGTGCATGTAATTTTTAGGTGTTAAAGTTAGCTCATTGGGGGTTCCCTCACTATTCTTGTGATTGTTGCCACTCTCGCAAGTCTTCCATACTCCCCATTGATGCACACACTGAGATAGAGAGAACCTTGACACAGCCAACCATTGTGTCCATCGTTGATCTCTGCAACTTCTAAAACCTGGACATCCATGTTATGAAGATAACCATTTTTCCCGTGAAGCACAACACGACTATGTAGTGTCTGAGCCATATTGCACCTTAGCCTTTGTTGTTGCTACCCGAGTTTTCTTTCGACTGGTGTGGCTTGCTGTCATTCCCAGATTCCATACCCAATTTCTTGTTGTTGTGGTTACCCGCTGGACTTAGGATATGGATAGAAGAGGTATGTTTTCACGCCTATGAGAAAATTTCTCAAGGTGATAGAGTGTGCTGAGAAAGTGAGTTCTCCTGGACGGAGTCTCGTAGCAGCTACACTACTCTGAGAATTATGTTCCAACCTATTGTTGAATCCATGGAAGGAGGTGGACAACCGATAGAATTGTGATAGTGAAGGTGTACATTCCTAGGGTGGGACACGTGTGTGGGGAATGAGGGTATGTCGGTTGTGGGATTAAGTGGATCCTGGGAAAAAATCCTTCATGTTGATCTGTATGAATTCCTTGTTGTCCTTGCCAAGCCTAGGAATCCCTTTCTCAGTGGAGTTTGGTCCCATCTCGGGTGTGACCCACTGCTGAGTACGATGATTAGTGTTGTCTAAGGCTAAGAGGTTTGTGGGAGGTCTGCACATAGTTGGTGGTCATTTATTAAAAGATAAGTACCAAGTATTTTTCTCTATATGATGTGTATCTTGAAATCAAGTAATAATGTTATTAGAATTGTCTGTATATATTGCTTGTATGCTTAATGTTGTTTCCTCATGAATAAGTGTATGAACAAAATGATATAATTGTTTAAGTTTCATTATATAGATATGTATATAAATATATATGGTATCAGAGCATGAAATTTATTCAATGGCATGGTGAGGCCTATTGGTTTAAGGCCGGGGATGTCACGAATTGGCATCAGAGAAGAAAATTAAAAGAGATAGTTGATTGGGTAGCGTTACCTAGTAGAGGTTGATGGTCAGGGAATTTAAAAAATGGTATCAGAGACAGGGTTTCAACAATAAGCCTAGATGGTCCATGTTAGTGGAAGTTGAATCAAAAGTTTTGGAAAAGAATTGTTTTCAAAATGGAAAAAAATCAAGTTTAGAGCCCATGGTTTCAACATTGAACCTGGATGGGCCATGAATGAGGAATTCAAAGTAGAAATTCCATATAATTTTGATGTACAAAGTACTAGAAGGGTGTTGAGAGAACACTTGGACTATTTTTAGAAGCATAGGAGGTATAAAGGTTTAAGAAATGGCCACAGAGAAAGAAACCACAAAAATTTTGGTGTTGGGATGTAGGATTTGTTTGAGAGAAGGAGGATCCTTCACAACCATCAGATATAGAGAAAAGTGCATGAAGGTTAACCTTCAAGTCATTTAAACTTCATGACTTCAGTGAGGTTTATGGGTTATAATAGAAAAAGGGGTCAAAGCCTGAAGTTTTGAAGTCCCGAAAAGGATCTACACCATAGATCCAGGGGGAGAAGTGTTTATCGTTGGATCAATCAGAGACGGATCAGAACCGTAGGGATAAGCCACGTGTCGGTAGGTTAGCTTGTTTGAGAATTCAACATTAAGGAGAAATGGAGTGTGTTGATGCACAAACTCCCGAAGTCCCGAAGTTTGGATTTAATCCGGATCATTCATCATAAGGAGACGTGTGTTAGAAGGTTAGCTTGTTCGAGAGTTCAGCGTTTAGGAAAAATGGAGTGTGCTAATGCGCAAAATCCCAAAGTCCCAAAATCTGGAATTCATCCGGACAATTCATCAAAGGGAACATGTTTCGGAAAATTATCTTGTTCAGGAATTCAACATTAGGGAGAAATGTAGTGTGTTAGAGTGAAAACTCTGAAGTCCTAACTTCATCTGAACCATTCATCAAAAGGGACATGTGTCGGTAGATCGGCTAGTTTCGGAATTTGACATTCAGGAGAAGCAAGGTGTGAATAGAGTGGAAAATCCTAAAGTCCCAAAGTCTATAGTTAATCCGGACCATTTGTTGAAAGGAGCGCATATCAAAAGATCATCGTGTTCGGGAGTTCAACGTTCGAGAGAATTGGAGTGTGCAAATGTAAATTCTTTTGAAGCCTAAAGTTTTGAAGTGACATGGCCTGTTGATGTCACCAGGGATGATGTGGACACATGGGATGTTTTCCATGTGTTATTGAGTTAAGAACCTTTGGAAGATAGAAATTCCAATTAGAACATGACACGTTTCACTCATCTGATTGGTCCACATGTTCACTTCTAGTATCTCTCCATGTGGCACTCCTCTTGAGCATGGATAGTAGGGCTCTGATGAATACATGAAGTAGTTAAAAACCTTAGCGAAGAATCTAACCAGACCAATCCCATGATAAATTAACCCTAGTATATGCATGGCGCCAGATCATGAAGTCCAGAGACTTGGTACTCCAAAGGAAAGGTGTTACAGTTAGCATTGAGTAGAGAACTCCCGAAGGCTCGAATCTTGGAGTTAATCCCAACCATTGGTCACAGAGGATGCGTGGTGTCAAATCCCAAGGTCCAGAGACTTGATACTCTGTAAGAAATGGTTCATGATGGAATGGGAGGAAGAAATCCTCAAATTTTAGTAGCACCAAAATAACGTGATGTAATGACATCACCAAGGGTGACGTGGAAGTATTCAGACATTCATAGTTTGGGAGTTTTAGAGTGTGCAGATGTGAAATCCTTAGAATTCCTGGAGCCCCAAAGATTAAAATTCTCAATGCCCTGAAGCTCTAAAGTCTCGAAGCCCCAAAGCTCCAAAGTCTTGAAACCCCGAAGCCGAAGTTTCATAGTAAAAATCAGCCATTGATGTTGGGAAGTTGTGTACTGTTCATCCACCCCACTTCGCGAGTTCACCAATTTGGCACTCTGAGATATTTTTGGAATGTTCTTTGGAAACTGTCGAAGCTCGGAGTCCCCAAAGCTCCTATCCACCATAGATCTAAGAAAGGAATGTGCACCGTACATTCATCGCTCCTCACGTGTTCAATATTTCATTGTTCTATGATGTTTGTGAGGTACGGAAAGGGAAAACTACAAAGATTCGAAGCCCTAAAGTTTCAAGCCTCCGGATAAGAATCCAAATCATTAGCACTAGGTCACATTTGTGGTCACATGTGAACCAAGGGCTAAAAAAAAGGGGGATAACACCCAAAAATTGTTGTAGAACATAGTTGGGCTTAGAGATAGAATCCTTAGAGGTTCTTGATCGACAAAGAACCACTGAAAATGGAGTTTGATATTCTTTTATTTAATCATATTGTTTAAGTTATTCGGGAAAATTATTAAGTCAAGTAACCTGACAAATTTTGGTTCACTGCACATTTTGCAGAGTTAACATTTGTTATAACCAAACTAAATTCTTCCATAGTGCAGAGAAATTGAGGCACAAGACACTTATATTCAAGAGGATGAAGTAAGAGGATTGGATGTCCATCTTGGAATTGAAGGATAAAACTCCAATGGGCATGGATAAGAAGTGGATACAGACGAGGCCATGATGAAAATCATTAAAAAATTGAAAATAGATGTCCAAATTCACATGACAGATAATGAAAGGCTTAAGAGAGCCAAGGAGAAACAAGAAGACTTGAACATGAATTTGATGCATATCTTCAAAAGAATATAAAATAAATTGGATAAGGAGAGTGTCTCAAGCAACTCAGGAAGTCACATGTCTCCTAATGAGAAAATAAGAACAAGAAGTGGTAGAAGACATCATCGTCATTCCCTGAGGCATTCCAATAAGAGATAACACAATAGCTCAAGTCCATCCCCTACCCAAAAACATAGGAAATATGGAGTGGATGAATTGAAGGGAGAAATGAACAAGATCAAACCTCCTACTTTTGATGGAGATTCCAAGAAAGATGTAGATGTTGAGGAATGGCTATTGGGCATGAGGAAATATTTCCAACTACATAATTACTCTTTGCGTGCAAAAGGAAGAATTTCCATCTATCAGCTAAAAGGAAAGGCATCCATATGGTGGGATCAACTTGTTCAAGTGCAGCATGTCAGGGAGAAAAATGTCACTTGGAAGGAATTCAAGAGGAATTTTGAAAATAAGTACTTAACTAAGAGGTATTATGACAAGAAAATGAAAGAGTTCTTTGAACTCAAGCTAGGAAGTATGTCCATTGATGAGTATGAAATAAGATTCTTGGTGTTTTT
>ML796820.1:215520-235065 GCA_009831015.1 Picea engelmannii
TTATGATATATGCTTTATGTTTACAACACTGGTTTTCACAGTAAAGACTTACTGCCACTAAGATTAATGATTCGAAGTTAAAATTGAGAGACATTGTTAATAATTTACAATAACTGATTCACCCCCCCCCCTCAGTTATTTCATACCTGTAACAACTAATCCATACACTCCTCAATAGAATGGAGTTGTAGAAAGGATGAACAGGACACTGATGGAAAAATCAAGGAGCATGCTCAACAGTGTTGGGTTAGGACAAGAATTCTAGGCAGAGGTAGTGAGTACAACATGTTACCTGGTCAATCGATCATCTTCATCAATGTTGGATGATAAAACTCCACACAAGGTATGGTCTAGAAAGAAACCCTCTCTTCAACATCTTAGAGTGTTTCTTTGTGATGCTTATGTACATGTTCCAAAGGAAAATAGGAGTAAGCTGGATTATAAAGTTGAAAAGTGTATCTTTATTGGTTATAAAGATGGTGTGAAAGGTTATAATCTTTGGAACCCAGAAACCAAGAAAACTGTTTATAGTCGAGATGTTGTTTTCAGAGAGGTAAAAGATGTGTCGAAATAGGAATTCCCACCAACGCCAGACGAACCTGAGAAAATAGAGCTTGAGTTGGATGGTGCAAAATCTGAATCATCTGAAGAAGAGGAATAAGAGGAAGAAAAATAAGAAGAAGAATAACCGCATACCCCAGTATTGAGGAGATCAGTGAGAGATAGAAGGCAACCAGAAAGGTATAGTCCACCTGATTTCATTCCAATTTTTCTTTATATATTACTGATGATGATCCCAGAACCATCAGGGAAGCAGTGAATTCAAAGGATAGTAAACTCTAGAAGAAGGCCATGGTTGAAGAAATGGATGCCTTGGATAAGAATGAGGCATGGGATATACTTTATCTTCTAGCTGGAAGAAAATCGGTTGGTAGCAAATGGTTGTTCAAGAAAAAGTTTAATGCACAAGGTAAAGTGGAGAAATACAAAGCTCGGTTAGTAGAAAAAGGTTATTCCTAGGTAGAGGGAATTGACTTTGGTGAGATTTTTTCTCCTGATGCTAAGTTAAATTCTGTTATATTTATTTTATCTATTGTTGTTGCTTTTGATCTTGAAGTGGAATAAATGGATGTGAAGACAACATTCCTACATGGGGATCTGGAAGAATAAATCTACATGAAGCAGCCAAAAGGCTTTGTAATGAAGGGAAAGAAAGAGCTATTCTGTAAGCTAAAGAAGTCACTATACGGTCTGAAGAAATCACCTAGGATGTGGTACCAAAAGTTTGACACATACATCCTTGGATTGGGATTTGTAAGAAGAAGGTATAATTATTGTGTATATTCTAAATTGGTTGGTAATCACTTCATTCATGTAGTGTTGTATGTTGATGACATGTTGTTGGTAGGAAATAACATGGATGTTATCAAGGAGGTGAAATCGCACCTATCCTCCAAATTTGACATGAAGGATCTCGGTGTTGCTAACTTCATTTTGGGAATGGAGATTAAAAGAGATCGTGCAAACAAGAAACTCTGGTTGAATCAAAGAAAATATGTTGAAACGATATTGCAGAGGTTTAATATGAATGGAAGTAAACTGATCAAGGTTCCTATTCCTATAGGTGTAAAGTTATCTATAGATCAGTGTGCCAAGACATGGGAAGAAGAAGAGGACATGTCCCATGATCCATATGCCAATGCAGTTGGCAGTTTGATGTATGAAATGGTTTGTACTAGACTAGACATTGCACATGCAGTGGGAGTTTTGAGAAGGTATATGTCAAAAATAGGGAAGGAGCATTGGACAACAGTAAAGAGGGTCTTCAGGTGTCTTCATGGAACCACCAGTTTTGGATTGTGCTACCAAGGAAGACCGAGATTGGACAAAGTGGTGGACATACATGGCTTTGTTGATGCAGACTGGGTTAGATATTTGGATCGCAGAAGATCTACAAGTGGGTATGTGTTTAAGCTATTTGGAGGAGCAATCAGTTGGATGAGCAAAAGACAGGTTGTAGTGGCACTCTCAACTATAGAAGTTGAATACATGGTAGCCACTCATGCAAGCAACGAAGCAGTATGGTTACAAAGATTGTGTTTAGGTATTGGGTTGGTACAACAAGCAGTGATATTAGACTGTGACAGTCGGAGTGCAATATTCCTGGCAAAGAACCCAACTTATATTGATGCATATTGATGCTCAGTATCACTTTGTGAGAAACATGGTTGAGGAAAAGAAGGTGTTGCTGGAAAAGGTTGACACTTTGAAGAATGTTGCAGATTCATTGATAAATTTTGTGAGCATAGAAAAGTTCTCTTGGTGTAGAGTAACAATGGGCATTGCTACCCTGGATTGTTGACTATATAATCCCCTAGACCCCTGGATGCAAAGAAAACAACAAGTGGGAGAATCTTGGGTATGTGTTATATTCCTTGCATGTGTGTGTGTGTGGGTGCGTTAGATACGACAACTGCATCTGACGATCCCTTCACCTAGAGATATGTCATGTGCATCGGGCACTTTCCTAGGGGGGTCCCAGGGGGGGGGGGGCATGTATGCCCCCCCCTAATTACACACAATGTTCGGAAACGGGCAGTAGCCCGGGGCAGTGCCCCGAAATTGTTTTTGGGGTGGTTTTTGCTATTTTTAGCATATTTGTAAATTAATCCCAGATTAAGGGATTAGGGTTTTGGTATCTACAGAATACCTAAAAACATTGTATATATTGTATGGAAAATGGTGAAATTCGATATATAATGAAAATAAGAAAGGTTTTCCTGGTTGAGGGATTCCAGTATAAAATCTTTTTGTGCTCTGTGTATAAGCGATTGATTAATATTTGTATTGGTTAAGAATCTATATGCATTTCTTTACTTCGCAGGTTTAAAACTTACAATTTTGGTACATGCTAATGGTTGTAGAATGTATTTCATACACTCTCCTGCTGAGTGCATCAACCACCTTGTTATCCTTTCCTTTGATGTTATTGATATCAAAATCATACTCACAGAGGAATTCCAACCATATACTATGCCTAGTATTCAAGGTAGGATGATCAAATAAATACTTCAGACCATTATGGTATGTCCTCAAATCAAACCTCTTTCTCGTGAGGTAGTTCCTCCACTTCTTCAAAGCATGCACTATGGCTTCCAATTCCAAATCATGAGAGGTATAGAGCCTTTTATACTCTTTCAGTTTTTTTGGGCTTGAAACATATCAAAAATCTGTTATGACTAAGGACTCCTCCAAGTCCTTCTTTTCACAGATTAGTGAAAACCATGATATCATCATTCAAAGATGCGATATTCAGAATTAGAGCACTGGTTAACAACTGCTTCAATTTCTAGAATCTCTTTTCACATTCTTTTGTCCATTGAAACTTCTTCCCCTTCCTTTGCAAGGAAGAGATGGGGTGCACTATTCTTGAAAAACCTACAATGAACCTTCTGTAGTAGCCAGCTAGACCCATGAAGGATCTGACTTCTATCATATTTTTAGGTGTTGTCCACACTTTAATGGCCTTAATATTTCCAGGGCCCACTGCTATCCCTTCTTCAGATATGATATGCCCCAAATAGTGAATTTGTTTTTGATAAAATAAGTACTTTCTCAACTTGGCATACATATGATTCTCTCTTAGCACTTGCAACACCATCCTCAAATTATTTTCATTCTCTTCTTCTGACTTGGAATATATAAGGATGTCATCCAAAAAGACAATGAAAAACTTGTCCAAATATTCTTGGAAAACACCATTCATTAAGCACATGAAAACAATTGGTGAATTTGATAACCAAAATGGCACCACTTTGAACTCATAATGACCATACCTTGTCTTGGAGGTGATCTTGCTGATATATTAATCTTTAATCCTTACCTGATTGTATCCTGACCTAAGATATATCTTTGAAAATATTCTTGCATCCTTCAACTGATCGAAGAGATCATCAATCCTTAGTAAGAGGTACTTGCTCTTTATAGTTACTTTATTTAACTGCTTAAAGTCAATGCATCATCTCAATGCCCCATCTTTCTTCTTCATGAACAAGACTGGGGCACCCCAAGGTGACACCCTTGGTCATATATACCCCTTCTTCTAAATTTCTTCCAGCTGCATTTGTATCTCCTTCAGCTCTGGTGCACTCATTCTATGAGTCTTTGATACTGGAGCTTCTCCAAGCATCAAATTTATAGAGAAATCAATATCTTTCTTTCAGGATAGTCATGGTACCTACTTTAACACATCTTTAAAATATTTCAAAACTGAATGATCCTCCAATTTGGGAACCTTTTCCTTGGGTTCTTCTTCCATATGAGTTGCAAATATTTGGCATCCCTTCTTGTAACACTACTTCAGTTGCATTGCTGAAATTTCTCAGACAATAACTGCCCTGGGAATTCCTTGGACTATTCTTAGATTCCCTTCCTCATCCAGACAAGTGAATTCCTTGTTATGAAAATCTAATATAACATGGTGTTGGTCTAACCAATCAATACCAATTAGTTAGTCATATGATCCCAAAGGAAATATGTTCAAATCTTCCTTGGTACTCAGTCCATTCATGCCCAATGGACATGGTTTAATCAACCGAACAACCTTTCTCTTGGTTCCTGTAGCCAACTGCACCAACCAATATTTTCCATTCTTGCTTCTTGTGAATTGCAATATTTCCACTACCTTGGGATCTATATAGCTATTACTATCCCCTAAATCAATTAAAATATTAAAGGAATGGTTATTGATCATACCTTTAACTTCAATCATGTGTGATTGAAACTCAGCTTGCCTGTTTTCCAGTGTTGCATAGATCCTTGGTACTCTTATGCCCATGTCCTCTACTATTTTCGATTGTTGAACATTGGGAACAGATCTCACTTTGTCACCTCTGTGAGGAAAATATAGATACCTGTTATATCCTTTACAACCCCAACATTCCATAGGTGTCTTCCTTGGCATTTTCCCACCCACTTCAACCATCTTGGTCTCTCTCAAAACTGGTTTTACTTGAGAAATATTTCTGAAAAATGGTGGCTTTTTCCCCTTCTGCATTTTCTCCCTTTTAAACTTCCTCCTGTCCTCCCAAGATTTTTGGAAAGTAGTCTTTCCTTTTTGCTGACCATATAGGAACTTAGTTCGCCTTATGGTTTCCTCCAATGTTTCATACTAGATCTTGTCACTGATGAAATATGGCATACCACTCAGATACCTTTGAATATTAACTGTCTCATCCTTGATGAAGGGGACATAAATAAAAAACACCAAGAATCTTATTTCATACTCATCAATGGACATACTTCCTAGCTTGAGTTCAAAGAACTCTTTCATTTTCTTGTCATAATACCTCTTAGTTAAGTACTTATTTTCAAAATTCCTCTTGAATTCCTTCCAAGTGACATTTTTCTCCCTGACATGCTGCACTTGAACAAGTTGATCCCACCATATGGATGCCTTTCCTTTTAGCTGATAGATGGAAATTCTTCCTTTTGCACGCAAAGAGTAATTATGTAGTTGGAAATATTTCCTCATGCCCAATAGCCATTCCTCAACATCTACATCTTTCTTGGAATCTCCATCAAAAGTAGGAGGTTTGATCTTGTTCATTTCTCCCTTCAATTCATCCACTCCATATTTCCTATGTTTTTGGGTAGGGGATGGACTTGAGCTATTGTGTTATCTCTTATTGGAATGCCTCAGGGAATGACGATGATGTCTTCTACCACTTCTTGTTCTTATTTTCTCATTAGGAGACATGTGACTTCCTGAGTTGCTTGAGACACTCTCCTTATCCAATTTATTTTATATTCTTTTGAAGATATGCATCAAATTCATGTTCAAGTCTTCTTGTTTCTCCTTGGCTCTCTTAAGCCTTTCATTATCTGTCATGTGAATTTGGACATCTATTTTCAATTTTTTAATGATTTTCATCATGGCCTCGTCTGTATCCACTTCTTATCCATGCCCATTGGAGTTTTATCCTTCAATTCCAAGATGGACATCCAATCCTCTTACTTCATCCTCTTGAATATAAGTGTCTTGTGCCTCAATTTCTCTGCACTATGGAAGAATTTAGTTTGGTTATAACAAATGTTAACTCTGCAAAATGTGCAGTGAACCAAAATTTGTCAGGTTACTTGACTTAATAATTTTCCCGAATAACTTAAACAATATGATTAAATAAAAGAATATCAAACTCCATTTTCAGTGGTTCTTTGTCGATCAAGAACCTCTAAGGATTCTATCTCTAAGCCCAACTATGTTCTACAACAATTTTTGGGTGTTATCCCCCTTTTTTTTAGCCCTTGGTTCACATGTGACCACAAATGTGACCTAGTGCTAATGATTTGGATTCTTATCCGGAGGCTTGAAACTTTAGGGCTTCGAATCTTTGTAGTTTTCCCTTTCCGTACCTCACAAACATCATAGAACAATGAAATATTGAACACGTGAGGAGCGATGAATGTACGGTGCACATTCCTTTCTTAGATCTATGGTGGATAGGAGCTTTGGGGACTCCGAGCTTCGACAGTTTCCAAAGAACATTCCAAAAATATCTCAGAGTGCCAAATTGGTGAACTCGCGAAGTGGGGTGGATGAACAGTACACAACTTCCCAACATCAATGGCTGATTTTTACTATGAAACTTCGGCTTCGGGGTTTCAAGACTTTGGAGCTTTGGGGCTTCGAGACTTTAGAGCTTCAGGGCATTGAGAATTTTAATCTTTGGGGCTCCAGGAATTCTAAGGATTTCACATCTGCACACTCTAAAACTCCCAAACTATGAATGTCTGAATACTTCCACGTCACCCTTGGTGATGTCATTACATCACGTTATTTTGGTGCTACTAAAATTTGAGGATTTCTTCCTCCCATTCCATCATGAACCATTTCTTACAGAGTATCAAGTCTCTGGACCTTGGGATTTGACACCACGCATCCTCTGTGACCAATGGTTGGGATTAACTCCAAGATTCGAGCCTTCGGGAGTTCTCTACTCAATGCTAACTGTAACACCTTTCCTTTGGAGTACCAAGTCTCTGGACTTCATGATCTGGCGCCATGCATATACTAGGGTTAATTTATCATGGGATTGGTCTGGTTAGATTCTTCGCTAAGGTTTTTAACTACTTCATGTATTCATCAGAGCCCTACTATCCATGCTCAAGAGGAGTGCCACATGGAGAGATACTAGAAGTGAACATGTGGACCAATCAGATGAGTGAAACGTGTCATGTTCTAATTGGAATTTCTATCTTCCAAAGGTTCTTAACTCAATAACACATGGAAAACATCCCATGTGTCCACATCATCCCTGGTGACATCAACAGGCCATGTCACTTCAAAACTTTAGGCTTCAAAAGAATTTACATTTGCACACTCCAATTCTCTCGAACGTTGAACTCCCGAACACGATGATCTTTTGATATGCGCTCCTTTCAACAAATGGTCCGGATTAACTATAGACTTTGGGACTTTAGGATTTTCCACTCTATTCACACCTTGCTTCTCCTGAATGTCAAATTCCGAAACTAGCCGATCTACCGACACATGTCCCTTTTGATGAATGGTTCAGATGAAGTTAGGACTTCAGAGTTTTCACTCTAACACACTACATTTCTCCCTAATGTTGAATTCCTGAACAAGATAATTTTCCGAAACATGTTCCCTTTGATGAATTGTCCGGATGAATTCCAGATTTTGGGACTTTGGGATTTTGCGCATTAGCACACTCCATTTTTCCTAAACGCTGAACTCTCGAACAAGCTAACCTTCTAACACACGTCTCCTTATGATGAATGATCCGGATTAAATCCAAACTTCGGGACTTCGGGAGTTTGTGCATCAACACACTCCATTTCTCCTTAATGTTGAATTCTCAAACAAGCTAACCTACCGACACGTGGCTTATCCCTACGGTTCTGATCCGTCTCTGATTGATCCAACGATAAACACTTCTCCCCCTGGATCTATGGTGTAGATCCTTTTCGGGACTTCAAAACTTCAGGCTTTGACCCCTTTTTCTATTATAACCCATAAACCTCACTGAAGTCATGAAGTTTAAATGACTTGAAGGTTAACCTTCATGCACTTTTCTCTATATCTGATGGTTGTGAAGGATCCTCCTTCTCTCAAACAAATCCTACATCCCAACACCAAAATTTTTGTGGTTTCTTTCTCTGTGGCCATTTCTTAAACCTTTATACCTCCTATGCTTCTAAAAATAGTCCAAGTGTTCTCTCAACACCCTTCTAGTACTTTGTACATCAAAATTATATGGAATTTCTACTTTGAATTCCTCATTCATGGCCCATCCAGGTTCAATGTTGAAACCATGGGCTCTAAACTTGATTTTTTTCCATTTTGAAAACAATTCTTTTCCAAAACTTTTGATTCAACTTCCACTAACATGGACCATCTAGGCTTATTGTTGAAACCCTGTCTCTGATACCATTTTTTAAATTCCCTGACCATCAACCTCTACTAGGTAACGCTACCCAATCAACTATCTCTTTTAATTTTCTTCTCTGATGCCAATTCGTGACATCCCCGGCCTTAAACCAATAGGCCTCACCATGCCATTGAATAAATTTCATGCTCTGATACCATATATATTTATATACATATCTATATAATGAAACTTAAACAATTATATCATTTTGTTCATACACTTATTCATGAGGAAACAACATTAAGCATACAAGCAATATATACAGACAATTCTAATAACATTATTACTTGATTTCAAGATACACATCATATAGAGAAAAATACTTGGTACTTATCTTTTAATAAATGACCACCAACTATGTGCAGACCTCCCACAAACCTCTTAGCCTTAGACAACACTAATCATCGTACTCAGCAGTGGGTCACACCCGAGATGGGACCAAACTCCACTGAGAAAGGGATTCCTAGGCTTGGCAAGGACAACAAGGAATTCATACAGATCAACATGAAGGATTTTTTCCCAGGATCCACTTAATCCCACAACCGACATACCCTCATTCCCCACACACGTGTCCCACCCTAGGAATGTACACCTTCACTATCACAATTCTATCGGTTGTCCACCTCCTTCCATGGATTCAACAATAGGTTGGAACATAATTCTCAGAGTAGTGTAGCTGCTACGAGACTCCGTCCAGGAGAACTCACTTTCTCAGCACACTCTATCACCTTGAGAAATTTTCTCATAGGCGTGAAAACATACCTCTTCTATCCATATCCTAAGTCCAGCGGGTAACCACAACAACAAGAAATTGGGTATGGAATCTGGGAATGACAGCAAGCCACACCAGTCGAAAGAAAACTCGGGTAGCAACAACAAAGGCTAAGGTGCAATATGGCTCAGACACTACATAGTCGTGTTGTGCTTCACGGGAAAAATGGTTATCTTCATAACATGGATGTCCAGGTTTTAGAAGTTGCAGAGATCAACGATGGACACAATGGTTGGCTGTGTCAAGGTTCTCTCTATCTCAGTGTGTGCATCAATGGGGAGTATGGAAGACTTGCGAGAGTGGCAACAATCACAAGAATAGTGAGGGAACCCCCAATGAGCTAACTTTAACACCTAAAAATTACATGCACCCAGGTTGACACATGTCTTCCTGGAGTTGCATGAGCTCCTCTTAAAACTTGTTCGCTTTCCCTAGGAACTTAGGAAAACATAATTTATGTCAAACCTTAGCCTCTAGGAAATAATAATATAATATTATCCCTTTAGAGGCGATCCCTCTAGCTTAGCCCATAATCTTAGATGCTTAGACCTTTCTCTTTCCCTAGCCAGTGGAGCTTATTCCCCCATAAAATCTTTCTTTGTGGTTGGTCTACACGCAACGATGTAATTTTATTAATGATGTGAGTATTTACATATACAAAATCAGTCTCATTGGCCTTAGCATCTGGCTCTCCAGCCTAATAAACACACCAGTCCTCTAGCTTATAAACACTTGGTTCACCAGCCTACAAACATAATTACAATTTAGCAGGGGATTGGCCTTGGGGTTTTACATCCTACCTTAAACTAGCATATTCTACTCTTTCCTAACTCACCCAGCCTATCCTTCCCTACTCTAGCCTAGCATAGCCTACTCTAGCATAGCCTAACCTAGCATACTCTGGCAAATCCTAACCCACTTTAGCTTGGCCTAGCCTACTATAACCTTTCCTAGCCTACTTTATCCTATTCTAGCATGTTCTATCCTATCCTAGCCTACTCTATCCTAGCCTAGCCTACTATATCCTAGCCTAACCTAGCCAAGATTATCCTACTCTATCCTAGCCTAGCCTAGCCTACTCTAACCAATCATAGCATAGCCTACTCTACCCTACACTACTCTATCCTATCATGTCCTAGCCTAGCCTAAACTAACTTAGCCTAGGATACCTTAACCTACCTTAAAATAATCTTTCCTACTCTACCTTAACATAGCCTAGCCTACACTAACCCAACCTAGCCTATTCTAGCCTAGCCTAGCCTACTCTAACCTAGATAACATACTCTATCCCACTCTACCTTAATCTAGCCTACCCTACCTTAACCTAACCTAACCTTAACCTAGACTACTTTATCCTAACCTAGCCAACTCTATCCTAGCCTACCCCACTTTATCCTAGCCTAGTGAATTGAATCCTAGCGTAGACTATTCAGGCACATCCTAACATAATCTAGCCTAGCCTAGCCTAACATATCCTACAAAATCCTAGACTAACCTAGTTTAAACTTTCCTAACCTATCCTAGCCTAGCCTACATGAAGCTAGTCTAGCATACTCTAGCCTACACTACTTTAACTTATCCTACCCTACCTTAACCTACCCTTCCCTAGGTTGTCCTAGTCTAACATACCATATCTTAGACAAACCTACTCTACCCTAACATATTCTAGCCTAAAATATCTTAAGCTAGCATAGTATACCTTAACCTAGCCTAATATAGAATATCCCAGCCTAGGTTAACATAGCCTAGCATAGTTTACCCTAAACAAGCCCAATATACTCTAGCCTAGCCTACCTTAACCCCACCTAGCCTACTCTAGTGTATCCTATCCTACTATAGTCTAGCCTATCCTAGCCTACTTTATCCTAGACTAGCCTACTTTAACCAAGCTTATCATGTTGTAACCTAACCTATCATAGTATCTCCTACCTTAACCTAGCCTAGTTTACCTACCTTAACCTAGACTAGCCTATGCTACCTTAACCTAGCCTAGCCTATCCTACCTTATTCTAACATATGCTATCCTAGCATAGCCTAACCTATTGTATCCTAACATAACATATTCTATCCTACCTTAACCTAGCCTAACCTGCTATATCCTACCTTACCTTAACCTAGCCTAACATAATCTAGCCTACCTTATCTTAACCTATCCTATTTTAACTTAGCTTAGCCTATCCTACAATAACTTAGCCTAGCCTAATCTATCCTACCTTACTTTAATATATCCTAGCTTACCTTAACCTATCCTACCTTAACTTATCCTATCCTAGCCTATAATAGCCTATCCTAGCCTATCCAAGCCAAGCCAAGCCTAGCCAAGACTATCCAATCCAAGCCTATCCTATCCTAGCCTGGCCTAGCCTATCTTGGCCCATCCTAGCTACCTTAACCCAATCTATCCTACTTTACCTTTACCTACCCTACTTTTCCCTAATTGGGCCTATTCTAGCCTATCCTATTGTACCCTAATCTATTCTACCCTACAATATTCTACCCTATCTTGCCCTATCCTACTCTAGCCTATCCTATCGTAACCTACCCTAGCCTACTCTAACTTAGCCTAGCCTATTGTAGCCTACCCTAGCCTCTCATGGTGTACCCTGACCTAACTTAGCATAGCCTAGCTTACCCTATCTTACCCTATCCTACATTATCCTACCCTCGGGTACTCTAGCCTACCCTAGCCTAATCTAACCTACTCTAACCTACCCTACCCTATCCTAACTAATTGTAGCCTAACCAACCTTTGTCTAGCCTAATAAACCTAACCTAGCCTAGCCTTTCATGGCTAGAACTATCACAAACTACTCTAGCATAACCTAGCTTACCTACCCTATCCTAACTAAGACTAATATACCTAACCTTGCATACTCTATCTTAGCCTAGATTAGTCTACATTTCCCTACCTTAAATTGTCCTAACCTATCCTACCTTATCCTAGCCTAGCCTAGCCTACCTTAGCCTAACCTACCTTAGCCTAGCATACCTTAGTCTTTCCTATGTTGGCCTAACCTACATTGGCCTTTCATACCTTATCCTAACCTAATTTATCCTAGCCTACTCTCACCTACCCTAACTTAATATAGCCAAGCCTACGTTAACCTATCCTAGCCTACCTTCAATTATCCTACCCTACCTTAACCTAGAGAAGCCTAACCTACTTTAGCCTAGCCTATCCTACTCTTTCCTAACATATCCTAGCCTACTCTAGCCCAGCCTATCATATTGTTTCCTAGCATAGTCTAGCCTACTCTAGCCTACCCTATCATATTATATCATATCCTAGTGTAGTCTATTGTAGCCTAGCCTAGCGTACTCTATCCTAGCCTAATGTACTCTAGCCTCGCCTAGCCTAGCCTACACTAACCTAATCTACCATGGCCTACGGTACTTTAGCCTTGCCTATGCTACTTTATCCTAGCCTAGCCTACTCTACCCTAGCCTACGTAAGTCTAACCAAACCTAACCTGGCCTAAACTAGCCTACATTAACCTAGCCTAGTCTACCTTAAACTAGGCTTGCCTACTCTACCCTAACTTATCTTAAACTATCCCAGCCTAGCCCACCGTAGCCTATCCTACTCTATCCTACCTTATCCTACCCTATCCTACGTTACCTTAACATAGCCTATTATAACCTAACCTACCCCACTCTATCCTAACTTAGCCTAATCAATCCCATCCTATTCTAGTCTAGCCTAACCTAGTCAAGCCTAGCCTATTCTACTATATACTAGAATAGACTAGCCTATCCTATCGTACCTTAGTTTACTTCCTAGACTAGCCTATCCTAGCATAATAATCCTAGCATATCCTAGTGTAGCCTAGCGTAGTGTAGCCTAGCCTACCTATCCTACCTTACCTTAACCTTGACTAGCCTACTCTAGCCTATCCTAGCTAGCCTACCCTACCTTAACCTTCCCAAGCCTACTCTATCCCAAGTTATCTAACTCTAACCTAGCCTAGCGTACTCTATCCTACCCCATTCCGTCCTAGCCTAACCTTGCCTAGCCTATCCTACCTTAATGTTACCTAGCCTACCCTACCTCAAACTTTCCTATCTTAGTCTAGCCTAGACAAACCTTGCCTAGCCTAGCCTACCTTAATGTTACCTAGCCCAACCTACCTCAACCTTTCTTATCCTACTCTAGCCTAGCCTAACCTACTTTATCCTAGACCATTCTACCCTACCCTAGCCTACTCTATCCTAGCCTACCTTAACCTTTCCTAGCCTACTCTAGCCTATTCTATCCTACTCTAAACTAGTCTATCCTACTCTAGTCTAACCTAGCCTACTCTAGTTGATCATAGCCTAACCTAGCCTATTCTAGCCTAGCCTAGCTAACTCTGCCTGATCATATCTTACTCTAGGTTATCATAGCCTACTCTAGCCTAGCCTACTCTAGCCTAGTTTAAACTAGCCTAGCCTAGCCCACTCTAGCTTAGCCTAGCTTACTACTCTAGCCTATCCTACCTTAACCTAGCATAGACTACTCGATCCTAGATTAGCCTACTCTATCCTACCCTAGCTTACCCTAGCCTAGCCTACTCTAGCCTAGCCTAGCCTACATTAACCTAGCCTAGCCTATCTCACCTTCAACTAGCCTAGCCTATCATGCCTTCACCTAGCCTATTCTATCCGTCCTTAAATTAGCCTAGCCTATCCTACCTTAATCTATCATATCCTATCCTACCTTAGCCTATCCTATCCTAACTTAGCCTAGCCTACCATACACTAGCCTATCCTAACCTACCTTACCCTACTTTATCTGTACCTATCTTACCACCTCAACCTACCCTATCATAGCCTATTAAATTATGCAAACTCGTGATTTAACATACATTATATTGTCTAGAGTAAAAATTACATAATTTTATTACAAGGTACAAAACAATATAAACTTTAACAACAAACATAAAGAAATATTATAAATATAAAGGAAAAAATCCACATAAAATATTTAACATGAATAATGAATTTATTAACAAATTCACAATATATTTAACATGAATAATGAGTTTATAAACAAATTCACAATATATATATAAGATAGAAAAATGTTTTATATAGAAGTATTTAAGTTAAACATAATATAAATTACATAGTAAAATAATTTTTCAATTTAATGAGAAGAACGATATAGAAACTTTCTATTCAATTAATTAAAAAAAGATAGTTATAAATACAAAAAGATAATCAATCTTTCATTCGAATGGTTTGGTTTAAAAATATAATAATTAAATTTTATATAAAGGAGAAAAAAAAAATTGCAGGGTAATTAAACTAATGAAGCTAAAGTGTAATGGTAATTGACATATAGACATTTAATAACCATGATTACAATCTCTTAAAACCTTAATTTATTTTTTTGATTTTTCTTTGCCCTATTTTTATTTACAGGTTTTTTTATTTTTATTTTTTATGTTAAAAAATAAAAATAAAAAAACCTGTAAACAAAAATAGGGCAAAGAAAAATCAAATTGCATGGCAGTTATAGTAGCTCGAGATACTGTAACATTCCAATAAACAGAAATAGGGAAAAGAAAAAAAAATTGCATGGTAGTTATAGTAGCTAGAGATAAACTGTAACATTCAAATCTTTAATATGTAAACAATTATGTGATTAGAATCTATTAAAACTTAATTTTTTAAATAAAAATGAAAATTAATAGCATAATAGCATATAAAACTTATCCTTATAAAGAATAAAGAATAAAATAACATGATTGGAACTTAAGTTTTTTTAATTTAAAATATAAAATTAAAAAAACATATATGTTAAAAAATAGGTCATCCGTTTAAAGAACTAAAATGACTAGAAGACTCTAGTTAAAATAATGATAAATAATTCAATATATGTGGCTATGGCTGCTTAAAGTATTAAAAAACATAAATTCAATAATAACCTAAATTCGAAAGACTACGATTACACTACTACAAACGCTGGTTAAAGTGATAAACAATTCAATATATGTGGCCATGGCTGCTTAAACTATTAAAAAACCTAAATACAATAATAAGAAAAGACTATGGTTACACTGCTACAAACTCATATTAAACTAATCAAACTAATCAGGAAGCAATGAAATGTCCGTTCACCCAAAGGGAGATAATAAAGGGAAGCTAAGTACTAAATAGATGGATAAAGCAAAGCTGGACGGTTAAACTAATTAGAAAAACAATAAAAAGGTTATGTGATTAGAATCTATTAAAACCTTAATTTCTTAGATAAAAAATGAAAATTAATGGCATACTGGCAGATAACAGTATCCGTATAAAACATATTAAAGAATGAGTGAAACTTAAATTGTTTTAATTTAAAAAATAATATTAAAACCTTAATTTCTTAGATAAAAATAAAATTAATAACATATTGGCAGATAACACTATCCGTATAAAACATATTAAAGAATGATTGAAACTTAAATTGTTTTAATTTAAAAAATAAAATTGAAAAAACATATATATATAATGTTAAGAAATAGTTCATCCGTTTAAAGAACTAAAATGAGTAAAAGAACCTAGTTAAACTAATGAGTTAATACAGATGGCGATAAAACATCTCTGTAAACATAGAGGGTTTCAAATGCCTTCCGTCGTTGTAGTTCTGAGTCCCATGTGCATACACTCACTGGACGTGAACTTTAGATTTCCTCACACTTATTTTTGAGGTAGTTCAGGTGTCTGGACAGAAATTTCAGAGGTATACAATTTTGGTTTTGGGTATTTTCTTGTCCGTGTTTTTTTGGGAAAGGAGGATTGAAAAATATTTGAAATAGTTTAAGACATGGGTGAGGGATGTGATTTGAAAAGATGATATCTAATATTTTTTAGATTGATTTTATCTGAAATGTGAGAAGGGTATTTGATATATTCGACTAATTTGAAATAGGGTTTTGAAAAATCTTCCAAAACTGGGTAGATTGATTCACTTTTCTCAAAATTAACGTGGATTTAAGGTGATCAACTATGCATGTTGTTTTTTTTGAAAAAAATGGGCCAAAAATAGGGAGCTTAAATTCGTGTAACCTTTCTTCTACAACATTGTAAGAACGACAGTAGTTGAAGCAGAATGTAAACAAAAGACTCATGTGATGCTTGTATTTTGAGGAAGCTGTTTTTGGATGGTATGAAGAGGTTGTTGAGCGGCCCCAGATCCTTTAGTTAAACTTTTATTGCAGAGTTCATAAGGATCCATCACCAAGGAAGCGGAAAACAGTTCATATGGATCCATCACCAAGGAAGCGGGAAGAGGAGCAACATTAGACCGTGCCAATTTTGAACACACAGCTCGTCTATGCAATGATGGTGCGTCATCCACACCATCAGCCTCGCACCTTTCTTTCCAACAGCAGAGGACGCGGACGAAGGAGCCATAAGGTTAAACTATTGAGAGAAGGGATGAGCCACACATACGTATAGCGGAGATTTGGTACATTGAAGAATGACGGTAGGGCTCGGATTCGTTCAAGGAGGGTTTCAAAACGTATGTTTGTAAAGAACAAAATAGCAGGACTGAAACTTTTATTTTTTCAGTCATGAGGGTGTCAAAAATAAAATTCTTCAAGGATGAGTGTGTCAACTCATATCGAACCATATTGAAGGACGGACGAACTTCCTTCTTCTATCGAGGTTTGCGGTTTTCATCTAAAAGGAGCATAGGCAAACATGAAATAATCTTACCTAAACTGAATTAAATTAACAGAATGAAAGCAAGGCTGTGCATCAGATTTGAGTTATGCAAGAAATTAAAATTGCTTAATGAATTTACAACAAACAACTAGGGCTTCTGGAAAGAACAGTGATGATAGAGGAAATAAAAATAAAATATACCGTTTAGAGAACAGTGATTGCCGAGAAGTTGTTTGCTCCATTGGATGATCCGATGCAACCTCTTCACACATCGAATTTCACCAGTAGACTCAGAGTCGACCACCCAAAATTTACAAATTCAGACGTGAAACCAATCAAACACACCAGACCAAGCGCTGGAAAAGATTGAGACAAGGCAAGAATTGAGATATATGTATCACTTCTCCGATATCCCTTCAACGGATAGATAGTTTCCCTCTTTTTAAGCAGACAAATTGTTTAGGTTTATTATATGAGACAAAAACTCAACGGTTCACTTTATTCAAGCTTTCAGAGGCATCGTCTTTGCCAACGTTCATGTTTTTTTTAAATTTTGTTTTGGAATGGAATCATTAAAAAAGTATTTTGTTTGCAAAATGCTTTTTCATCCATCTGTCTTTTTAACTGACTATTGGCTTTTTCATCCATCCGTCTTCAACGGACTATTGGCATTCGAGACACAAACTCCACGCTTTTTCATCATCTGTCTTTACTTTAACTGACGATTGGCTTTTTCATCCATCTAACCGACTATTGGCATATGAAACAAAAACTCCACACTTAACTTTATTCATGCTTTAGAGGCCGTCTTTAACCGACTATTGGCATATGAGACAAAAACTCCACACTTAACTTTATTCATGCTTTAGAGGCCCCGCCTGCGGTGGGCTTTACTATTTTTTTTTGGAGGGGTTTCTTTCGTATTTTTGGATTTTCATTTCGAATTTGATAATATTCATTTTTTTTTTTTTTTTAAGAACGCATTGTAGCTGGTTGGAAATTCATGCTAACATGGAAGACAAACTATTGGTAATAATGACCATAAATCCATAGGTTTGTTGATGAGTAATTTCATATGGTTAACATAGATCTTATTCTTTTTGGTTAATAATTTTGACCAATGCATCATTCTTATAGAATAGTTTCATTTGAATCAAATTTTAGTTTTGGGAAATAATTAGGTTACCATTAGGATTTGATATAATTCTAATGAATGTAGTACATTCTTTTCAAGTGACTTGGGTCTTTCTTTATTGTAAAGTTTAAAGCTTCAATAATCTTGAAAATTGTTATTATTGCACCAACCTCATTTATAGAATCCTATATTTTGATAACTACAAGTATCTGTGATATATTTCTAGCATCAATGAAATATTTTGAATTATTTTCCATACAAATTACAATAGTCACATTTCCTACAACCAACTTAAGTTCAATATATTCACTTCCAATTTGTTTTCAATTGTAAAGTTTTAAATCTTATTCAAACTTTATGGTGTAATCAAAAAATGCTCTTCTCTATAAATATGCTCTTTATAAGATAGATTGAATTTTTTTTTTTCAATACTTCGACATTTTTTCTATTGTAGTTGTGAATTCTACATCCCCTATTGTGTCACAACTAGAAAATGTATTTGGGTTAGTGGGTTCATTATTTTTTCTAGTTTAATTGAAACCCCAATTTCTCCAAATCTACATCTCTTGCAAATATTTTGCAATGATTGAAATGGGTTTGTATCCAACAAATATCCATAAATTGTCAACAATAGCTTCATCTTATTTTAATACTAAAACATTGGAAAATACATACTTTGGTGCATTTAAGTGTTTGACTTGTTTAATGATTTTCTACTTCCATGAAAATATATTTTCTAATTATCATAAATGATTTTATGATAATTCATTAAGTTTTATATTAATGGTTGTGATGCACATTTTGATGGTTATTTTCATTGTGTATTTGATGGATAAAGCCAAAAAAAAAAAACATATCCTTATAATAAACTCCATGCTTCTATAAAGAATGTACATGTATGCCCACTAACACAATCCACTTTTATGTTGATTTAATCATTGCAATTTTGCAAATATTTTTCAATGATTGAAATGGGTTTGTATCCAAGAAATATCCATAAATTGACAACAATAGCTTCATCTTCTTTTAATACTAAAACATTGGAAAATACATACTTTGGTGCATTTAAGTGTTTGACATGTTTAATGATTTTCTACTTCCATGAAAATATCTTTTCCATTTATCATCTATGATTTTATGATAATTCTCTATATTTTATATTAATGGTTGTCATGCACATTTTGATGGTTATTTACAATGTGTATTTCATGGATAAAGAAAAAAAAAAAAAAATATCCTTATAATAAACTCCATGGTGCTATAAAGAATGTACATTTATGACTACTAACACAATCCACTTTTATGTTGATTTAATCATTGCAATTTACATGAGATATTTTTGTTTAAATAAATTATAATACATAGGGTAATGACCATCTTTCATTTCCTTGTTGATCTTGAATTCTTCTTGAAGACAATATTTCTACCATTCATCATGAAAATGTCCTCTTTGGAGGAGATAAACATTTAAGGTCATACTTTAAATGCTAATATCAATGAATAGACCATTAAGTATTGGAAGCTTAATATGTTTTTTCTTTGATCATCGT
>ML796821.1:6657-32890 GCA_009831015.1 Picea engelmannii
GTTGGTTTCTCATTTTCATGAAATCATTTGGTGATGTTAATTAATTAAATTCTTTTTTCATTTTGCATCTCATTTCAAAATAATAATAATCAAATAATTATCTATCATTTGTTTGATTTTGTAAAAAACTAAAATTAATATTTCTTCTTCATTAACTTGAAGCTTCTAGATCATATTTGAAAATAAAATTATAAACAATGTTTATTTATAAGTTATAGTTAGTTTAAATTCATTTTTTTATTTTTCTAGATTTTGTTTTATTCTCAATTTTTAGGTTAGTAATTTAGGTTTCTTTTTGTTTCACAGGTTTCTATTATCAAATATTTGATACGGATCTGATCATGGCTTGATTTTATTATCCAAATATGTTCAAGATGATTGATCCAAAAATAATTTTGGATTGCTACAAATAATTTTATGAGCAACAACAGATAAAATTTGGAAAGGCGTCAAGATCAGACAGACGATTTTGCAAAACTGATTGCAGCCAAACCGTGAGGAATTTGAAGAAACAGTTGAAAACCCAGAACCAAAATGGACCCATTTACCTTCCACATAGATATTTTCCCAAACAAATGCACGATTTGAGAAATATTTAGGTCTCGTTTAGAGGTAAATTTCAGTGGCGGAAATTAATAGTGACGCCCAGACTGTTTATTCATTTTATAAATATATGAGAAAGATCAGAGCCATAGAGATCCACGAATTGGAGAGGAGGATTTTAATCATTTCTCTTTTGTATATTATTATTTTTGTAAACTTTCTATTTCTTTTCAAATGGAGTAATGGATGGCTGGAATCTTTGGGAGAATGGACGAATATTTTTAAAGAAGAATATGAAATTTCAGGTTGCTTAATGACTTTTGTCCTGTGAATAAAATGGTGTTATTTTCATATAATATATTCATATTCTTTGAATAATTGATTATGCATTGATTTAAATAGCTTTAGTCTTTTTCATCAATACATGGTTAATTATTATCATTTATGTATTAATTTTTCCAATCTTTAATGTCTATTATCCAAAAAAATTCTTCCAGGACTACAGAATGGACAAGTGATTCCAAAAACTTAATAGAACAACATATATGCATTTTGGCTTTAGCCTTTTGTTTATAATGTTGTTATTTATGTTTTTTTTAATCCTGTTACATGTGCAGGTCTGATATCTTTATATTAAATGATCTGTGATGTGTAGGAAGTTTATATTATAAATATCATCTATCATTTGGTTCATCAAAATACAAATGTTGTGATCATATCTTCGATTTAAATAATGAGATTTATCTTTGAATTTTAAATTGAATGATAACATGCATAGATTGCTTCCAGATTTATCTTGCTGTAATCAAGTATAATTATGAGATCATGGGTTTATGTTTGTGTTTCATTTTCTGTCATTAAAACCTAAGCTGCCAATACATGTTCTGAATTTATTTAGAACAATCATAAGGTTCATTGCAGATTTCTCTCTTGGACATGGCAGTTGGATGTTCACCACTCATGCAGATGCTTGGATACACCTCACTAATTCACTGACATGATAGCTTCTTTGTATTTTTTTGTCATTTACATATCATTGAAACTAGAATGTATGGTTCAGCTTTGACCATCCACATGTTCATGTTTCATTAACTGTTTTTGCAAAATTCTTTAAATTTATAAAAGAAAAGTAATAAATATTTTTATGTTCTTTCTTTATCTGCTTCCTAGAAGCAATCATTTTTCACATCGATTTTCGTAAGTTTCGATTAAAACTTGCATCTTGTAAATCATGTAAATAAACGAGACTTGTATATCTTTTTCTTAAATACAACTACTATAGTTACATTTGAACATATGACATATATATAATATGTTTAGTAATTAGTTAGTTATTTCTCTCTTTTATTCGTTTCTTTTAGGATTCTTAGATTGGCTAATGGAGCCATTAAACTCGTCAGAACGAGTTACACCAAAAAGCTTGGGTTATTTAGACAACCCCGGACCAGACTCGCTCTTCCAGTTGACGAACGGTCAATTTCACCCATCAACAAATGGCGCTAGAAGGAGAGCCTGACTAACAAGTTGGCCTTGTAGGAGCCTTTATTTTAAATGTATTCAATTTCCCCATGGCTCCCCAAATCACTGTGTTGGAACATGCTTTCAACTTCTCATTACCCGATATTCCCAACGAGACAGTCTCTCGATTGTCCAAACTCACCTTTGATGGTAGAGGCAATGTATCTACTAAAGACCACCTTAACAAGTTTTGGTGCAAATGCATCAAGCATGACATCTCAGATTTAAGAGTTTTATGCAGATTGTTCGCTTTTACTTTTAGAGGTCGGATTAAACATTGGTTTGAATCATTTCCAGCATGTCACATTTTTTATTGGTTTCAATTTGTAGATGAATTTCTAGATTCTTTTGAAATTTATGATTTCGATCAATTATGTGAAGAATTTCATGCTTCGTTAATCAATGGCGATTCATTTTCGGAAAACTTTTTTACAAAAGTCTATCATATCCTCTGTAAATTTAATCTCAATGACATGTCATTTGCATTAAATCTCTTCTATGATGCTTGCATCCCTTCCATCCAGTCATATTCAATCACGAACGAAGAACCAATTGCAAATCCTATCACTCAACTGCGAGAAGAATTTTCTTCGTAAGATGAGAAGAATCAATTCGACAATGTTGAACAAGCAAGGGAAGTAGAATCTATTGACCAGGTTCTTATTGACAACCAAATTGGTTTTTCCTCTGAATCATTGTATTTTCAGTCTTCGACCAATATGGAAGAAGATTCGTTTCTGGCTCAAGGTGAATATCCTCATTCTTGTAACTCATGCTCTAATCAATATTTAAAATCAGTCATTGAAGAACACTTAAGCGACGAAAATCGTCTTAAACGTTCTAACACTCCTATGAAACTGATTAGAGAAGAAGATATGCAACTGGAAGAAGAAACTTTAAACCTTCATCCTCAAAATGTACTTTATCCACAGGAAAGACTAGATGTTCGTCACGTAACTTTTGAATTATCTATCATACAGAAGGCAAATCCAAATGATCATATTATGTTGAGGAATTCGTCACCAAAACATAGTAAGAGTTTTAAAGAAGGTGAAGAGAAATGTCTTGAGAATACCATTGTTAATTATCGTAGTTCAAGAGATTCTTTTCATGTGCTTATTTCTGATTCATTTTATTCTTTATATCCTGATCTCTTCCTAGACTCTGTTAGACTTGACACCTTACCTACAACATCCTACTCTTTTCCGCCACAATCATATCCTTTCAATATTCTAATTTTTGGTGAAATTAATTCCAAACATAACATTGATAAAGTCGGATTTGACGCTCTTTCACTTTCATCGCTCACATGGGAAAAGGACATGTTGCAAGATGATTTTACACAGTTTATTGTTAAAAAAGACAATGCACTATATCTTATGAAGATCAAACATTCTATGTTGCATATTCGTTCTTTCATTAGCTCGAATCTTAATGTTTATGCTTCACATTTTGAAATGATCAATCTCATCAAAGGAAACATTCAAACCAATGATTTAATTGATGGCACAAATCCTCTTATGATGAGTTCCCCATTGATATATTTGTTTCATCCAAGTCATGGTCTGCATCCTCATTTTTGTGATAGGATCTCAGGATGGCTTGAATATTCATATATATAAAAAATTCAAAATAAAGATGAAGTTGTGCTTGCTTTGTTTTTACTTAAGTATCTTGGAAGTAGGCGTGACATTTTTCTTTTAGATTCTCCATGTGAAGGAATTAATGAACACTTAAAGACTTGTCAGGAGGATGGGGCACTTCAGGTTTGGCTGATGGTTATGTCATTTCCCCATAATCTTGACAAGTTATACTATTGCATGCATGCCTAATGTGCCCACTTTCCAACTATTGCAATAATTGGGTGTCAAAGCAACCTCAAGTTCTGTCTACTTGACGACTCCTGTGAGAGTCTTCATGCCCATCTAGTCGAAGATCTTACATTCTCCCTCACCTCAAATCGTTGTCGTCCTCAGAAACATCCATAAAATATGTAATCTTGGCTTGAAATTGTGCCCTTGTCACAATTAAGTCTACTAGAAACCCCAGATTCTGTCAAAGTGGAAACCCCAAGTTTCCACAAACCAAACTGTATTGCACCCAACTTCGCACAATGTACTGCATGATTCAATATTGTCAATTCATCCAACTCCAAGGATGAAATTCACCTAACTCTGCTACACTATCTTGTTGGGATGTTGCTTCCTTGTTGTTGTTCGGTTTTGTTGTTGTTGTTGTCACTGTCTGCTACAACGAACTACTGCCCACTTCACTTCAAAATTTCACCAAAGTGTTGAACTCCTCGTGACTCATTGCTACGTTCATACTTCAACAAATGTTGCCATGTATCCTCATATTGCATGTCTCAAGTCCTATACTAGTTGAGTGATTAATCCAACTGTCACATCCAAGTCTTGAGATGTACCTCCCCATGCATGAACTTAGTTCTTTCTATCGCATATCCGTCACTCTGTCCAACTCCAAGGACTAAGGAAAGTGTCCACCTTTGCCTCACTAATGTTTCCATCGTCTAATCTTTGTGAAGGAGATCATTCACAATGTCTAAGTGTTGCACTTTGAACCTAATGGTGCATCTATACTCTTGACCCCCTTGCCATGTTGTTGTTCTCGCCCAAGTTGTGAACTAGTTGAATGGAAAGTCAAACAATCACACTCCTTGAGACTACACACCCTCATGCACAAATTGGTCACTTCCTTTTGCAATTTGGTCCATCCGCACAACCCTTAGACCAAGGCAAGGTTGCCCCTCACCTTGTTGCACTATGAGGTCACCCTGAAACAAAGTCTTCTGTGGAAAATTGACTCTATTGTCCACCTCATGGAAAATTTATCCAATATTTACACCAAGAACTATACATCCAAGTTTTCTTTTCATCATTACTTCATCACCTGGCCAACTACAATCTTCTTGTTCGCACAATTCTCCAAACAAAGGAATGTCCTCAACTTTCCTTCTTTCATCAAGTCACATCTCCGCAACTCAATATCTGCGATGAGTGTGGCCAACATGCCTACACTCCTCAAACGTCCCAATGAACTGTCCAAAGTGCTCCAAGTGGAATGAGTCATCTCAAAGAACTTACATGCCTTGGGCACGTTCGAACCAATACTTCTACCAACCTCAACCAACGATCTCGCCGAATCTCTGAGTTATGGCACAATCATCTGCAAGTTTCCAAGGTGTGCTCTATCTCATCCAATGTCCCATACCAAAGGAAAGAAAAAAACACCCAAGTCACTTGGTCTACATTCTTCCCATTCAAGTTGACTGCCAACAATTCTTGTCGACTTCTTTGCTGACTCCATCCATCTCTTAGAAAGAAACTTACTTACACCTCTTGCAAGTGTCAAAACAAACTAGCGTGGCAAGTTGACTACGCAGGTTGTGGGGCCACCACGTGGACCAATTAGAGGCCATCACGTGGCAACCCCATTTTTCCCAAAATGGCCTTATGAACCATGGAAGGATCGGGCTGGTGGATCTAACCCCCGACCTACATGGAGCAAACCCAATGTTCCACCATTATGCCATTGATGTCGCTTGTTATGGATAACGAGCAATATTTTATTTAAAGTGAATTTGTTGTATGTGTTGCCAAAAGTGGGTTGTCCACGGGTTCGACCTTGCGACCTAAGCTCCAACAAACACAATGCACAACCAACGTACCGACGGTATAACTAGTTAAGTAAAGTGGGATATATTTCATTTAAATTTGTAGTATTTGATAGCCCAAAAAATCCTAGTGAACACGGATTTGAAATCGTGACCTCCACTTTATAACCGAGCACCTTTACCACTAGGCCATATGTATTGGAATTTGAAATTATTTGACAGCATTTTGTTTTATGGTGTAAACTTTGTTGTGTAAGTTGAAGAAGTGGTGGTTTCAAGCCAGATTTGAGTAGTTATCCCGTGGAAGGTGGTTTTGATGGTAGACCACAATCTTCTAGCAGAACGGAGGACAGGCTTGTGTGCAGGATGGAGACCCATTTGATGTAATTAAGCATTTGACATATTAATGGAGCGATCACTCATTGGAAGCGGACCCGGAGAGGTATCCCAAGATGGGTGAACTCCGTTAACAACCTTGTTGTTTCTTTGTCTCTCTATTTTGATGTTCATTTCTTCAATTTTTCATTAAGTGTTTTAAAAGTTGAGCTAAGTTAATTCACGTTTATAATTAATTGAAAATTAGTCAGTAATTTCATATCAATCACCCACCCTATCCAAGTGCTTCGTTTCACCATAAACTCTGATCTTGTCCTTTACAAGGTGTGCGCCTAGACCAACCTTCCACCGCACCATCAACTGAACCTTTGTTGTAATTCTAATGAAAACTTTGCAATGAACCATTTCGCTCCACTGAATAGTTCACCAAGCCTATGAACGCTCCCACTGAATTGAATTTGCAATGAACTGCCTTCAGAGTTCTCTTTGATACCATCTATCGTCGAGATAGTGGTGAAGAGTTCACCAAACCTTCATCAAAATCTGCAACAAACAAACTCTGATACTATTTATCATGACCCCATAGTGTTCTTAGTCGAATCTTACGATCGTGCATCTCTTGAGGACGTGTGACACCACGACGTTTCTCTCTTGGATGCTTAGTAACACCAAAGATACTTTGTTCGAACTATGCCTCTTCACCTACAACATACCCATACTTCATTCTAGGGTATCGACGAGTCACATTCCTACTCTAGTGCAACTCTTGTTTACTTAGACGATTGTTAACATATTAACACTTAGTCATATATAAGCATACATCCATGAAACGAAGAGAGCACTTGCAAAACATACAAGAGAAACACATATATAGTGCAAGCGGCACAAACCGTGCCTAACACCTGACTAAGTCTTTGTTATTTCGAAACAATTACAATATGAGTATTGCCGACTCGATTTACAACTTGACAGAGTCACATGTCTCGCCCCACCTCCTCAATACACTCATACATAGATTTTTCACACTAAGACTCTCTGTCGCAACTGTCTCTGCAACCTTCTGCAGTACATTTTAGACATGCACTCAACCACGTACTTGTTGTTCCTTCTCTGTTGCAAGGTTTCACACAGACTTGCATCTCTGTCTTGTAGCATGCCTCCTCAGACCTATGACAAGACTTCCCCCGACCTCATCCAAAAAGAAGGTCACCCAAACTCTACCCACATAATCACCTCAAGGAAACACAAGTCCTCCCAAGTGGAGCGACTTGGCTCCTTGAGGGAGCTCACTCCTCTTTGTCTAAGTCTGCCTCAGAACCACAGAGATAATTTTTCTCTCTTTGTTCTTCAATTCTACCTTCCTTGGTTGTGCACCCTTGTTCTCTTATAGGGACTCTAAAGGTCACCATCGCGAACCATTGTGTCCTATGGGGGTGTCACGCTTCTTCGTGAACCCATGTGTCAAAACGACTCGTCGCACCCCTTCGCGGACCTGGTTGCCCAAACGAATTGTCATGCCCCTTCGTGGACCTAGTCGCCCAAATGAACCCATGTGCTCGTCAACCATCGTTCCCCTTGGGACCAACACACCCCAACCTTGGTTCACTCCTCATGTCGGTGCACCCCAATCTCTTGGTCACTTCATACTTGGGGAAACCCCTTGACGTGTCTGCATGCCCAAGGAACCCACTTTCCCAACTAGTGCAACACTTGGGTATTGGAACGACCCTAAATTTCGTTTCCTTGAGGACTTGAGAGTGGGTATTGGAACGACCCTAAATTTCGTTTCCTTGAGGACTTGGGAGGGGGTCTCTATGCCCATCTAGCCGAAAACCTTACAATATTCAATATTCACTTTTTAAAAAACAAGTTAAATAATTTTATCTCTTAAATATGTATAAGAAAAAAGATATGTAAGTAAGAATTTAGGTAGTCTTTGGGGAAGGTTACTCATAGTTATTAAAAAGTATGACTAGTTGTTTGGTAATATGTTTTTCTTATTGGAGAATTGCATAAATTAAAAATTAAAAGCTTAAATTTAGATTTAGAAAAAGATTTTAATGACGTGAGTTACTCTCCTATATGTTTTTGGCAGAGTAACAATTTCTTTATTTTCCTCAACTGTCCCACATCCATAAACATTAACATTGGTGGAGTGACTTCATTCACGAGGACCTGAGTTACTCTCTTAGATGTTTTTGGGAGATTAACAATTTCTTTCTTTTCCTCAACTGTCCCTCCCATTTACCTGTTTGACTTCATTCTTCTTGTAGGCCCCCACTACCAACTTTAGAGCCCTCGATTCATAGCCCTATTTCCTGTTTGACTTACTTTGCCTTTGCCCCTTCTCTAGCTTCTTGTGGGCCCCTACTACGAACTTTAGAGCCCTAGATTCATAGCCCTATACTACATTGATGAGATTCTCTTACCCGCTATCCAATTAGTCCAATCTGTGAGAATCTCATTATTTACGATTCCAACTACGCTTCTCTCATTGCCACGTGCTATAGATTATTTAATATAGGAGATGTCGCGTTTGATAATAAGCGAGCACAACTGAAACCTTTGGGCTCTTGTTTTTGTTTCAGAACCTATTATCTAAAAATACGCTATGTCGATGGTTTGGGACGCCGCTGTATCAGTGGTGCAAAAAGCCCAACAACTTGAGAAGCTACCACTTATGTTCACTCTATTATTGGCATTCCTCTTCTTCTTTTCTGTGACCAGGAAGAACAGAACTAGGGCTTCTCGTGGAATCCCACCCGGCACCTTCGGATGGCCGTTGATTGGGGAGACGTTCAAATTTCTGGGATGTCAAAGAAGGGGAAACCCCCAGGAATTCTTTGATAATCGGACACAAAAATATGGAAACGTCTTCGCCACTTCCATTCTTGGCCACCCGACTGTCGCAATTTGCAGCCCCCAAGGCAACCGCTTCTTGTTCTCCAATGAGAATAAACTTGTAACTGTATCATGGCCCAGCTCCATGGAAAAATTCTTTGGAAGTTCTCTGCTTTATGGCACTGGAGATGATTCGAAGAGGTTGAGGGGAATGCTGATGACGTTCCTGAGGCCGGAGGCTCTTCAGAAATTTGTGGGGCGCGTGGATTCGATCACGAAACGTCACCTGGCCGAGCACTGGATCGGTAAGAATGAAGTGGCTGCTTTTCCTCTGATGAAACGCTATACTTTCTCTCTGGCTTGTGATTTGTTCGCTAGCATAAACGATCCTGACGATGTAGCAAGGTTTTCGCATCATTTTATGGTGCTGCTGAAAGGATTATTGCAGATTCCCGTAGATCTACCCGGAACGCGATATAACAACGCCAGACATGCAGCTCACGCCGTTCGCGAACAACTTGACGGTGTTATTCATGAGAGGAAAAATGCCTTGCGGGAGGGAAAGGCTTCTACTGTGCAAGATCTGTTGTCCTTCCTGCTCTCTTATGTTGACGAGAAAGGTGAATCTCTCACAGACGACGAGATTAAGGACAACTTCCTTCTGCTTTTATTCGCAGGTCACGACACTTCCAGCTCAACTTTGACAGTGCTGTTTAAGTTTTTGGCAGAGAACCCTCACTGCTACGAAGAAGTTTTCAAAGGTACTCCAAATGCCCTGAGCTTATTTCGATCTCTATTGCAATGGAGCAATGTCTCCATGCCCTCGATGCTCTCTATTGCAGATTTGGGCATGGATCAATGTCTCCATGTTCTGGATGCCTCTAATGTACGATTTGGGCATCTAACTGGCATGGATCAATGTCTCCATGTCCTGGATGCCTCGAATGTACAACAGAGATAAGGATACATCTCCGAATGTACAACAGAGATAAGGATACATCTCCAAATGATGTCTTCCTTTTAATCGTTGAGATGGATACATTTCCAAATGATGCCTTCCTTTTAATGGTTGAGATTTGTTGACAACCGATCCCTAAGAATAAATTTAGATTTTATTATTTTGCTTTGGTTGCAACTAAATAGATTAAATTTGAATATGGATGAGATTGCATTTAATAATCAGTTTAATGTGTAAATGTATATAAATTTATGTAAGCCCCTAGATATAAAGGATATAAAGGAGAAGAGGGAGGGTGTGAGAGATATGACAGAACTTGCAAATCTGCTGTAATCTCCATGATCTGAATAATAAGACAACGGATACCTATGCTTGGATTATCATATGTAAATTGTATTTTCTACATTCGCAATTCTAACATTAATCAATCCACTGGTATGTCCAAAAAATCCGATATTAACAATTGTGAGTGTGTTTTCCTGCAAAAATACCTGGTTTCAGGTTTATCTTTTAGGCTGTTTGAGAAAGTAGATTATTGTAGGATTTTTGTGACAATAGGAATACAAACAATAAAATTTGTACAGAAAAGTTGTGCATCTTATCTCTCTTTTTCATTGAGGTTGGGCAACGTGTCTCATTGCCCAGGTTCATCTTATATTTTTATGGTAGTAAATTCTTATCTTATCTAGATTGGAGAGCTTACCTTTAACGTCTCTAGATGGGTTGTCTCCTTCCGGGCAGTGGCGCGCGCATGGGTTGTCTCCAGCAATGTGGCAATTCTTCCCACCATTATTTCTCTAATAAATCAAACTTTTAATAAACGCAGGTGGGAAATTGAAACACGAAGGGAATCCACGTGGCCATAAGCGTCAAGGGAGGTGGGAAGTTGAAATGCTGAAGGGAGGTTTAATCCACGCGGCCATAAGCATCCGCCCTGGTAAAAAAATGACGGCGCTCATCCAATTTCACTGTTAATTGAAACTTGTGCCATATTCATCCGCCCAGTGATAATAATTTCTGTTGTTATTTTTTAATCACTAAACGTGGCAATCTGGTAGTGAGCAAGTAAATTTTTAATCTTATTTAGTAAATGTGAAAAAGTAATTACATAAACGTATCTCTTTATAAATGAGCGGAAGATAATTTATCAAAATCTCATCCATTGATTAGAGAGGACGACGAAGAATATGCCAGCATCTTCAATTGCCAACCTTAAGATTGAAATTTATAACTAGCACAGCCACATAATTGTGGCTGATGAACACCTAAAGGCATCTTTAATTTATTAAACCCTAATTTTAATATAAACCCTAATTAAAATTTGAAAATAAAATTTGATATTTTTAATTTATTAAACCCTAATTTTAATAAAAACCCTAATTAAGATTTGAAAATAAAATTTGTTATATCAAATCAACATTTTATTTGCCTTCCAAACCATTATTCCTGCACATCACGACCTATCAACTCATCAACTGCTTGGTTAATAACAACACAGCCCAATTTTTAATAAAAATTAAAAATTGCTACATGGAACAAAATGACGTGCAGGTCAGCAGCGGCAAGCATACCAAGGCCAGCGGCGGGCAGCTGGAGGACGTGGAAGAGAAGGTGAAGTGACAGAACAGCTTCCTACCAGTGGTAATTAAGCGGCAGGGCAAGCAGCAGCGCAGTTGGCAGCGCTGCTGACGTGCATTTCGCAGTAACCAGGATTGATCTGCCACGCATTACACAGAACCTCTATCGATGAGCATCATAAATGGCCTTGACAACAGTGTGCAGTAATGATATAAAATGTATGTGGTAATAACTGGAACGGTTGTTGCTAATTCGTCTGTGGTAATATGAAACCTTTCAGATGGCCGGTTTAGAAACAGAACGTGGTCATTTATTTAAATGCCAGTGTTTAATCTTGCTTAATCATCTAAACGTGGAAATTACATATCTTTACAGTAAATTTTTAATGTGATTAGGTAAATATTAAAAAGTAAACATGTTAACTGATGCCTTGATAAATGCAAGAAAGTTATGAACAATAAATCTGACCCATTGATTTTGAAGGAAGACTAAGAATATGCCAGCATCTTCAATGCATAGCCATCAGATTAGGGTTTAAGATTAAATAAGGTTAAAAGATCATTAATTGTACCCATTGTCAATAGGTGTACTCCTTTCGACGTAATTAAAAGGTGATTAATTCTGCCCATTGTCAATAGGTATACGCCTTTCGGCCTAATTATGAGGATATGCAGTTTCTTAAATTTAATCTGTTTCTCTTTTTGTATTTTGATGTTTCCAGAGCAACTGGATATAGCAGGTTCAAAGGAGGCGGGGCAACTTCTCGAGTGGGAAGACCTTCAGAAGATGAAGTACTCGTGGAGAGCTGCTCAGGAACTGCCTCCTGTTCAAGGAGGGTTTCGCAAGGCTATCAAAGACTTTACATACAACGGATACACAGTCCCTAAAGGATGGAAGGTAATCCCTCTGCCCGAACATGAAATCCCTGTTACTGAGATTATCTCATTATTATCGCATTGGGCATGTGCAGATGTATTGGACTGTCAACTCCACCCACAGGAAGTCTGAGTATTTCAGCAATCCAGAAAATTTCGACACATCGAGATTCGAAGGAGCGGGACCTCCTCCCTACACGTTTGTCCCATTTGGAGGTGGACCGCGAATGTGCCCAGGTATTGAGTTTGCACGAATGGAAATTCTTGTTTTTCTCCATTATGCTGTGAAGAATTTCAAGTGGACTCTGGTGGATCCGAGCGAGAAGATGACCATGGACCCTATGACTGCTCCTGTCAACGGACTGCCTATAAAACTGTTTCCAGTCTCATAAAGGCAGGAGTTTAAGCTCCTTACATTATTGCATGGCCATTTTATGGATTATCTTCAGAACTTATAATAGGGCTCATTTTCAATGAGCCTGTCTCCTAAAAATAAGGAATTCTACATGGTTGCCGAGAGGCATCCAGTGTTAAAATAAATTGATGTTCAATCTGTAAACGCTCACTTCGAAAACTCTTATTTTAACAATTTCGTAATAGTGTTCAACTTTATGTACTATTTTGCAAACTCAATAATGCTTATTTTCTACGTGTCTTTGGAAGAAAGGTCCGGACATTTATAGGGTACGATGTAGCATCGAGTGGGTTCCATTGTTAAAACATTAAATACATTTATTAAATTAAAAATTTAAATTATTTTTTATCTGGTTATTAAATTAAGCTACTAGTTTTTAAAGAAAGAAAGAAAATGATATGATTTCCTGGACTAGAATTCCCATCTTAAAAGTTTTTAGGAGTTCCCTAATGTCATGGACACCATTCCTATTGTCCCTAATTAGGATGAAGTTTTTTCTTTGGATGACATAGAGTTCGCTACTTGCAAATGGGAAAACTAACGACATTGAAGTCTATCAATCTGAATTTTTTAAAATTGGAGGGCATATCCTCATCCCTCCAATACACAAGCTCTTCAATTTAGCAGTCAAGCAGGTATTCCCTAAACCCTAGATGCAAAGTCTCATTGTTTCTATTTTAAAAAATGGGGATAATAACATTCCCTCTAATTATAAGACCATTCAACTGTGAATCATTCAACTGTGAATCATCTTGTTACCTTTAGGATCATTGCAGAGGAGTTCCGCAATAGTAAAACCAATATATATATTTTTGTTTTGTTTACTTTAGAAAATCTTTTAACATGGTTTCCATGAAAAATATTTGGGATAGGTTGGAAGATATAAAAATGACTTTCGAGTTGAGGTTGTATGAGAACGTTATTTCCAATTTTAAGAACATTGAGGGGTGGTCGAAAGAAATTAACTGCAATATTCGAGTCAAGCAAGGTTGTTCCTTCTTCCCTACCCTTTTTGGCATATACATTGACAAGTTAAAAGATTGCTTGCAAGAAGCACGTTGTGTCGGCCCTACTCTCATTGGTTTAGTCATCAATCTTCTTCTTTATGCTAATGATATCGTTATTATGGTGACAAGTCCCCACGATCTTGAAAAACAACTAAGAATCCTCAAATATTTTTGCTCCAATATGGGTATGAATCTTAATACTGAAAAGACTAAGGTCATGATCATTAAAACCAATAAGATCACTCATGATACCTTCGTATATGACAACAACATCTTGGAGGAAGTGAATTCATACAAATATATTGGAATCAATATTCACCACAAGCTCAATTGGAATTATAGCATGGAGAAAAAGATTATTGGGGGATGAAAATCTTATTATGGGCTTGAAAACAATTGTAAATCAATCGATCTTTGGATATGGGATAAGAAGAAACTCCTCTTTGAGACTCTTGTTACATGTATTATTCTATATGGATGTGAAGTCTTTGGATGCAGTCTCTCGTGAATCTTGGAGAAAGATAGAACAAATCCAAAAGAATTTTATAACTTATAATCTCAAAATTAAAGGAAATATGTCATATCCAATCCTCCTCTTAGAGGCAAGCATTTCCCCCATTGAGAGCACAGTTATGACTAGATACCTAATATATAATAACAAGTTAAACAACATGGAAGACAATATGCTTCCTAAAATTGCTTTGAAATCGAGTCGTAACCACCTTCGACTCGAGTGAGGATGGCATAAAGATGTCGAGTCTTGGCTAAGCCATTGGAGAATCATGGAAGAAACCATTTTGCAGAATAAGAATACTATTAAAAATATCATTAAATCAAAATTTAAGGAGAAAATGTGGTGTGATAAAAAGTTAGGAAAAAAGAAAATTAAGGTATTATAAGGATGTAATAAACCCGAATAACAAAATTATAACAAGTGTAAAGAAAAAAATAAGCATCGCTAAGATAAGAACAAATAGCTCCACCATAGTGAAACTAGGCGTTGGTCAATTCCTAAAACATCATGGGATGAAAGAGTGTGTCACCTTTCTAACACTAAGAAGGTTGAAGATGAAAAACACTTTTTGTTAGACTTCCCAACCTATACCATCTCAATTTAAAAATATTTGTCACACTACCAACCATCCTAATCTTTTAACTCAACAAAACTATGGTTATCTTGGAAATCTTCTCTTAATGATTTTCGAACACAGAAACAAAATTCTAAATAATTACAAGTAATCCCTTACCCTCTTAAGGTACGATAGACCAACTCGGTTGCCGTGGACGTTAATCATAACCATCATCATCAACAACATAAAAATCATAATATATTGGAATTAATTAAATTTATCTCAAATCTAGTGTGATTAGATTTTGAGGGTTTCATTCTATAAGGTGGCCAAGGTTCAAAACGCTCACTTTGAAAACTTTTAGTTTAACAATTTCGTAATAATGTTCAACTTTATGTACTATTTTGCAAACTCAATAATTCTTATTCTCTACATGTCTTTAGAAGAAAGGTCGGGACATTTATAGGGCACGATATTGCATCGAGTGGGTTCCATTGTTAAAACATTAAATACATGTTATTAAATTAAAATTTTAAATTATTTTTAATATTGGTTATTAGGGACTAACTATTAAACAAAATGATATGATTCTCTTAAGGGATTGGAATTCCTATTTTAAAAGTCTTTATCACTTCCCTAATGTCATGGACACCATTCCTATTGTCCCTAAAAATGATGGAGTTTTTTCTTTGGTTGACATAGAGTTCAAGGTTAAGGGCTTGAAAATGGGAAAGCTAAGGACATTGAAGGCTATCAAGATGAAAATTTTAAAATTGGAGGGCCTATCCTCATCTCTCCAATACACAAGATCTTCAATTTAGCACTCAAGCAGGGATTCCCTAAACCCTGGATGCAAAGTCTCATTGTTCCTATTTTTAAAAATGGGGATAGAAACATTCCCTCTAATTATAAGACCATTATGATTACATCGGGTTTAGGAGATATCATTCAACTGTGAATCATCTTGTTACCTTTAGGATCATTGCAGAGGAGTTCTGCAATAGTAAAACCAATATTTTTTGTTGTTTTGTTTACTTTAGAAAAGCTTTTGAAATGGTTCCCATGACAGATCTTTGGGATAGGTTGGAAGATATAAAAGTGACTTTCGAGTTGATGGTTGCTTCAATAAGGTTGTATGACAACATTATTTTCAATTTTAAGAACATTGAGGGTTGGTCGAAAGAAATTAACTGCAATATTAAATTCAAACAAGGTTGACCTTTGTCCCCTACCCTTTTTGGCATATACATTGACAAGTTAAAAGATTGCTTGCAAGAAGCAGGTTGTGTCAACCCTACTCTCATTGGTATAATCATCAATCTTCTTCTTTATGCTAATGATATCGTTCTTATGGTGATGAGAAACAATTAAGAATCCTCAAGTATTTTTGCTCCAATATGGGTATGACTATTAATACTGAAAAGACTAAGGTCATGATCATTAAAACCAATAAGATCACTCATGATACCTTCATATATGACAACAACAACTTGGAGGAAGTGAATTCATACAAATATCTTGGAATCAATATTCACCACAAGCTCAACTGGAATTATAGCATGGAGAAAAATATTACTGGGGGATGGAAATCTTATTATGGGCTTAAAAACAATTGTAAATCAATCGATCTTTGGATATGGGATAAGAAGAAACTCCTCTTTGAGACTCTTGTTACATGTATTATTCTATATGGATGTGAAGTCTTTGGATGCAGTCTCTCGTGAATCTTGGAGAAAGATAGAACAAATCCAAAATAATTTTATAACTTATAATCTCAAAATTAAAGGAAATATGTCATATCCCATCCTCCTCTTAGAGGCAATCCTTTCCCCATTGAGAGCACAATTATTACTAGATACCTAATGTATAAGAACAAGTTAAACAACATGGAAGGCAAGATGCTTCCTAAAATTGCTTCAAAATCCAGTCGTAACCACCTTTGAATCAAGAGAGGATGGAATAAAGATGCCCTTGGGAAATCATGGAAGGAAGAAACCATTTTGCAGAATAAGGATACTATTAAAAATATCATTAAATCAAAATTTAAGGAGAAAATGTGGTGTGATAAAGAGTTATAGGTAAAAAAAAATTAACTTATTATAAGGATGTAATAAACCCTAATATAGAAGAACAAAATATCTATATGTTTTGAGATGTGTAAAGAAAAAAATAAGCATTGCTAAGATAAGAACAAATTCTCAAGAGCTCCATAGTGAAATGGTCAATTCCTAAAACAACATGGGATGAAAGAGTGTGTCACCTTAGATGAAAAGCACTTTTTGTTAGATTTCCCAACCTATACCCAGATTAGATCTCAATTTCAAAATATTTTTCAGAGTACTAGCCTTCCTAACCTTTTAACTCAACAAAACTATGATTATCTTGGAAAGCTTCTCTTAATGCTTTTTTAGCACAGAAAAAAAATTCTAAAGAATTACAAGTAATCCCTTACCCTCTTAAGGTCTGATAGACCAACTCGGTCTGAGTGGACGTTAATCATCACCATCATCATCAACAACATAAAAATCATAATATATTGGAATTAATTAAATTTATCTCAATTCTAGTGTGATTGGATTTCGAGGGTTTCATTCTATAAGGTGGCCAAGGTTCAAAACTTTGGTAGTATGGATGAGACACTCAAAAAAATCGAGCTATGTTAAGGGTTGGTGTGACCTAGGCTGGGTACGACTTATATACCACATGTTAGTCCTAGAAATAACACATAAGCTAGCAAACAAAAACAAATTCTAAAAATCTTTGTATATATGGTATGTGTGAACTCCATGTTGAATATTGATATTACACATCTCCTTCATAGTTATTTTAATATTAAATCAGTTAAATAATAAATAATTAAAAATATTATGTATAAATCAATATTTTATACTAACCTAGTAAAAAAAAAATTTCAATATTTTAATTATATTTGATTAAAGTATATATGTTTATAGGTAAGTGGAAATAATTATTTTTTGTGATTTATTTTTATTTTTTTTAAGAATGTTATTATGTTTTGGATTTTGTTTGGTTTGTCACTATGGTAATTAGACTAAATAATATTTATAAAAATTACAATTTTGAATTTGATGAAATTGTTAATTTTAATATATCAATAGATTCAACATTCAACAACCTTGAGTACTCTTCATATAATTTAATTATGTAATATTAACACTTGATATTTACTATTTTATCAATTTAAAATAATTCTTACTAGATTATAAACCAAAATGTCAATTTTCCTTATCTTTATTTTAAATAACACAAAAAATCCATTTTTAACACATTTGTTTAAAGTTATTGATTTGAATGTTATTAGAGATTTAAAGAATATTTTGAAATTGTGATCGACATATGTATGAGATTCCAAGTGAAAGTGTCTTTCATCTTCAACCCTCTTAGTGTCACAAAGATGAAAAATTATTTTGACCTACTACATTTTATGAATTGTGTGTTTTTCATCTTCAACCTTCTTATTGTCACAAATATGACAAATTATTTTGACCCACGACATTTTAGGAATTTTTCAACTCCTTGTTTTAGTATGGAGCTCAGGAGATTTTGTTCTTTATTTAACATTGATGATTTTCTTCTTTACACTAGTCAAAATAGAAATATATATTTGATCTTCTAGATTAGGGTTGATTTCCTCCTTGCACTATCTTAATTTTCTTTCATCCTCTAATTCTTTATCACCCCACAATTTCTCCTTGAATTTAGATATAAAAATAATGTTTTTGTTATTCTCTAGGGCTATTGTATCCCCAGACTTCACAACCATATAATATAACAATAGTGATGAGAGTCTCAAAGATGAGATTCTTCTTATCCTATAGAAAATTTTCCATTGACTTACCCTTGTTTTGAAGTCCATAATAATATTTCCACCCTCCATTTTTCCTTTCCTCCATGTTTGATATATTTGTATGACGTCATTTCCATAAGTTGAATTCTCAATGTTTCCATCGATCCATACTTATGCAAAGCGCTTCTTCCTTCTTAGCTTTGATCTTCATTCGCTAACCTTCCTGATCTTTTATCATAGGAACATTGTTGATCCTATCATGATAAAAAATAATCATGAATTGCTTCAGCCTATCTCTGCATTTGCTAACGTACTGGGTTTTCCCTTCTGAGATTTTGATCTTCATACTGTACGCTCCTCCTCCTGAGCTTGCGCTTTCAATCTCTTCATATTGTTTGACATCTTCTACTAACTGATGTACTGTTTACATCAATGACAATCTCATCTCTGGTAGTTCATCATTAACAATAGATCATCATGTATCGACTGTTGACATCAATGACAATATGTCCAACAATCTCCCCCTTTGTCATTGAGGGTAACACACTAAATTCATATACAAAACTCCCCCTGTGATGATGCTTTCCTCTTATGAATTTTTTGTTCTTTCCTCTTATGATGTTTTCTCTCCCCCTTTGGCATCAATGGAAAAGGGTTTTTTCTCTTGTGGTAAAGCTTTGTATGTTACTGACCAAAATCTGAACTTGGGTAAATCTTCATATAATCATGTTCTTTCTATCATAGTTGAATGACTCCCCCTTTCAATATGCTCTCTCTCTGCTTCTGACTACTCTCCCCCTTTGTTTCTGAAAAGGTATCTCTTCCTGACAAGGTTTCTTCCCCTGTTAATTTATTAACTTCTTATCTCAATTGATTGGGATATTTGTGTTTCAAATGAGTATTCTTCTTGATACAAATTTTTGTAGTGATCGAGTCTTTTCAAGACTTAATCTAATTACTTTCTTATTAACCAAAACTTCCCTTGAGTTTTTACTGACTGTTCTCCCCTTGTTAATTCTACAGGATGTCATGTACCTCATTTTGTACATCATAATGCTTCTTCTTCAGATGTCGTTGTCCTACTGGAACACTGCGCAATTGTAGCTCATCTTATTCAAACAAATATTGGATCTTCCCATTGATTCTCATCGGTATCTAACCAGATGTATCTGTTTTTATCCAAGATGCTTCTTTACTGTACATTGCTCTAAAGTTGTCTGATACAACTTTATACTATGCTTGTCACATGACTGCAATTCTTTTTGCAGTAATTAACTTCACTCCTGTTCAATTGTTCAGTCTTTGCTATTTACATCTGTGAGTGTCCCAGTTTCTTGAACTTTTTTCTTTGATATTCTATTGCTGCAACTTCATTTTTATTCCTTGTTCCATTTACTCCTTTTGTTGTACTATATGAAGCATTTCTCATTGACTGTTTTCTTGAGTTCCAACAATTATAGGCTTTGTGTCCATATCCACCACAACTATAGCATCTCATAGTGTAACAATGTGCAACAATATGTCCAACATGATTGCAGTTCCAACATTTTATATTGTTGTTGAACCTACCAACTTGTTTTCTTCCATGATGCCTACAATCTAAGGCTTTATGACCATATTCATTACAAGAAAAAAAATAATCGTTAAACACACTTTCATACCTTCTTTGATTCATCCATGAAGGTGTCTCTCTTTTGAACTTGCTTTGAAGTATATGAATAGCTTCTGGATGTCTTCCTTGATCTGACCTTCTAAATTTTGTAGTGTTTCTTTTATTCCTTGAACGTGAAGAACCTGAGTCACACCTTCTTTCACTTTTTACAAATGAAGGAGTTGTTTCAGACCTTTCTTCATCCTTTACAAATGAAGGACCTGCATCAGATTTCTTAGGAGTACTTATTTCTTCCTTTTTGTATACAAGACCGGATTTGTCATTTGGTGATCTCTAACTATCTAAGATCTCATCCAAGTTCATGGAGTTGTTCAAGAACTTGATTTGGGTGTTTGACTTGTCAACCTTCTTTCTAAGATTCACAACTTCTGCTTCTAGCTCATGATAGGATTCTTCTTTTTTGTCCAACTGGTTCCTTACTACCTCTTCTCTCCTTTTGGCTTATTCAAGTTGAATTTTAAGATTGACATAGCTTTCCCTTAGTTCTACAAGGTTTTTTCTTGGTTCATCATCTTCCTTCTTTCTTCTTTTGCTTGACTGATTTCATTTTTCAGTCTCTTGATTTCCTCTTCCTTTTCTTGATTGATTTCATTTTTCAGTCTCTCGATTTCCTCTTCCTTTTCTTTTGTTAGTTCAACAACTTTTGTTTTCAATATTTTGATCTCTTCTTCTTTGTTTTCTAACTGAATCTTTTGTTCATATATGATTTCTTTATTGTCTTTGATCTTTTCTTGTATTTCCAGAATATGCTTCTGATTGCTAAGCTCATCATCTTCCTTCTCCTTTTCTTTTACTTGACTAATTTCTTTCTTCAGCTTCTCGATATCCTCTTCTTTCTCTTCTAACTAATTGTCCTGCTCATATATTATCTTTTCACTATCCTTGAGAATTTCTTTTATTTCCAAGACATGCTTTTGACGCTTTTCAAGAAATTCTTTAGTGTAGTCATGAAGATAGTTATAGTCTGATTAATTATGGTCATAGAGGTATTCACAGAGACTCCACTCAACCTTTTGTTTGGCCTTTGATAATTCTTCTTCTTCTTCCATGGGATAAATGCTAACATAACATTTTGTTATTGTATCTGAGTCTACTTATTTACTTGCAGGGGAGGATTCAATATCATTGTTATTGCAATCAAAATATTGTGGAGAGTCCTTACCTTTATTGATGGTTGAGTCTTCATCTTCATCATTGATAGGAATGTCATCTGTGTCTTCATTTTTTATTTGATACATCTTTTCTAACTTCAACCATAAGTCCTTGGTGGATTTGCATAGTCCTATGCTTGCTTCAACTGTATCTGATAATTCATTGAGAAGAATCTCCAATGCCACTTCATTGTTCTTCCTTGCTCTTCTTTGGACTATAAATTTTTATAGATTCTTTGATTTAGTTAAATCCCAGGGCTTTCTTACTACTGAATTCAAAACTTCACATCCTTTTGACTTCAAATATTGTTTCATATTTTCTCTCCATGAGGAATAATCTGTTCCATCAAATAAGGGAGATTCAATTGCAGAGAGAGCCATGTGTCCACCCATTTCTTCAGGATCTACCTTCCAGTGGTTAAATTGTGTTGAAGGAACTTACTCTGGTACCAATTGTTGAACACACCTCCCACACTAAGAGAGGGGGTGAATTAGTGTGTGGACTATTCTAACTTTTTCTTCACACAGGTTAGCAGTTAAAACATATTTGAACAGATTAAGAAAAATGAAATCATAATTACAATGGACACAAAGACACCAGATGTTTGTATTAGATTTTATATAATTGATATGAATATAGTAATATGAATATATGTGAAAGAGGATTTTTCCCAGCATCAACTGATTTGTTTTCAACACCAACTAAAGTAAGGAGCACCAACTCCTCGGAGAGCACCAACTCTCATGCAAGACCTAGCTTGCTGCAAGAACCAACTTGTTGATAGAACCCAGTCTATCCAACTAGAGCTTATTCAACTCCACTAGTAGTGATCCATTATAGAATCAACTCTATCTCATGATCAAAGGTATATCATAAAACACTTTATCTTTCCTCTGATATCTTCCCAAAATCTTCGCTTCTACATGTCTCTCTTATATTTGCACATACCTCATGTCCAGATCCGCCTCTTCACTTCACAAGCCATGCTTCATCCACAAGCATCGTTTCAAGTGAACCAATCATGGTTGTATTATACTTGTTTATGCTCAAAACTTGTTTAAGTTATTGAGCCGACTTCTGCAATAACCAACTTGTTCATTAATAACTTTGGGACCACCAAAGATCATCGTTTCGGGAATTCATCGTTAAACCTAGAATCCCCTTTCCTTTCATAAATCGATCACAGGATGGATCAATTTACTTCGTCTTTGTAATAACAGAGATCGACGTTTCCTTCAAACCAGTTCATATGATCAATGGCATAGAGCCATAGGCTTAACAATTTAAGCGACCCATACAGTCTTCCCTTTAAAATATCTTTACCATATGACCAACGATGGTGACCTCATGTTAGGTGAGATGAGCGCATGAGTGCTTATCAATTCAACGACCACAATTCATTCTCCCAATGAGATGGATGATTGTCAGGACTTCAGGTCTTCGTGATTTCAAACCTTTCAAATCTCCCGAATACGATATCATCGAACAGATCAGACGACTCACATTATATCTCGGAACCAGATCAATGGTTAACTTCGATCCTTACATCTATCCTTTCATTCCTTAAGCCAGGACTTTGTGATGGATGGTCACCATTTTCTCTGGGTCTTCGGACTATTATGGTTACGCTATCCTTCCACTGTATTTTGATCAATGGTCGTGAGTGCAATCGAACATTAGATTAACGATCGATATATCCTTCTAGTCTCCGAATTTCGGAGATTTCAAGTCTCAACCCCTTCTTTCCTCTGTACGTCAATCTTCTAGAGCTGACAAACCACTGACGCATGTCCCTCTCTTGATCAACGGTCGAGATCCTTTCACGTCTCCGGGCTTCAGAATTCTCAGGCCTCAACTTTCGTTGTAGCATGATCAATGGTTGAGAATACTCCTAAAGCGATCTTTCAGATCGGACGACTTATGTTCGCTTCGAGACTTCAGCGTTGGGGACTTCGGATGTAACATATCCACTACCTAAAATCAAAATTTTTTGTTGAGTTCTCAATGAAAATCCCCGAAGCTTGCATCAGCAAAATGCCAACCCTAAGCAACGGGTCTTTCATTCACCTATATGGCTCTCTACACCTAACTGTGGTCTTTCCCTAATGACAATTTTAGGTTTTCGGGGTTTTGTCCTTTCTAATGTCGAGGGTTCCTATGCCCTAGATTCTCCGATCTCTGATGAGCTCTCTTCCAACCTTAGCCACTCCGGGCTATGGCCTCCGGGCTATGCCCTCTGGTCCATATGACCGCTCTCATAAGACCTCAACCTTATCCTTCTTTCGGGGTTTGGACTTCAAATTCCCGATGCGCTCCAATTCCCGCTAGCCCTCTAGGCTAAGATTTTGGTCCACGTGACCTCTATCTCACAAGACCGCAGCCTTGTCCCCCATCGGGGTTTCAGACTTTCCAATGTCAAAATGCAAACATCCACAGGACTTGCGATTCCTTGAATACCGACTTCCCGCTATGCTGACAGCTGGCTCCCACTCATCGGGGTTTCGAGCTTCGCGATTCCAAAATGCATAAACAAATTGTCACCAGGATTCCCGATATCCCGATGACCCAAACGTCGATCAACAACGTCATGTCGGGACTTTCCCCGACGGCGCCGATTGCTACCACGCGTCCTCTTCTGATGGACGGTCCCGATTTCTCCAGGATTTCAAGACTTGTGATGTCCCAATTCTCACGGCCTCGGGAACTCCGATTTCCCGATGCCGAATATCCCGACTCCCGATAGTAAATCTCGATCTCCGCCACATGTACCCTCAAATGGACGGTCCAGATCTTCTCGACGTTTCGAGACTTGAAGTGTCTCAATTTTCTTGTCCTTGAGAATCCCTATATGCCGATGGCTGGACTTCTGATGGTAACCCTCGGATAGCTCCGGTCCGATCCAATGGCTGATGGGTAATTGGACCAAGATCTAACGGTCTAGATCCGTTCTTCCTGCACACACTCCAGAGACTAAACTCCGAGCATCTTACCCCGATCCAACGGTCGACGGGATTTCTGAATGAGATCCAATGGTTGTCGATCTCCCCCTTCTATATGCTTAACTTGGTACCCCCCGGACGTAGAAACCAATGGTCCAGGTCTCCTTCTCCAGCCGATCTGACAGCTCAGGTCTGTCCCACCTCGCGCATTGCTTCCACTACTCCGTGGATGTGGAAAGATCAACGGTCCAAATGTTCTCATGGACCTTGGGGGACCTACGATCCCGATTTCCTCGCTATTCACGAAGATAGAGGGGTAAAGGAGAAAGAGGTGTAACACTCTTACTACTTCCGTCAATCTGATGGTCGTGAATGACCATGGGTCTTCCGACAGGATATCATCCGTTGAATCGTTACTTATCCCTATGTTGCTACTTCAGAATTTTAAGAGGGTCATTCCTCCTCGTACAGGGTTATTAAGACTCGCACGTTCAAGTCCTTTTTCTGGGTTCTTGGTGAACCTTTCTAAGGAGGAAAAGTCTCTATGACGAGATCTATTCTGGGGCATCCCTGGAGATGGGTAAGGGGAAACATACTCCCGAGGATGGATTGGAAGTCTGACTTGTTTCGACTCATGCACAATTAAATTCATTTATCAACATAAGCCATGCATGGTATTTCTGTTATAAGCATATATCTAACATTTCTTATCAAAACACTGCACAAAGATTCTTATATTGTAATTGTTCACAATTTCACAGTTTATGAGCATATATGTCAGCATATGAATTTCAAGATGCAATATGAACAAAATACTTATAAGAAATAACTTCAAAAGTGAGTACGACTGCTGAGAGGGGTGCTCGTTTCCACCGAACCGTAGGCGTAGAGACTCCCAGCGGATTTACCACTAGCCACCCCTGAGCTGAGACCACGATGCTGTGAGACTGCGTCTCTCTGTCTTCCAGTGACCAGGAGCGAAGGTTGCAATCCTCCCTCTCTGCTATCACTCACTCTACGTAAAAATGCCAGAGTTCCCCTCACGTCTGCCCTCTGCAATTGCTTCTTCCCCACGCCTTATCCTCTTGCGAGGTTACATGTGGCACGATTACCCTCACGCTGATCAGGCCTGATGGCTCTATGGATAGGCAGTTCACCTCCCCATCCCTCATTAAGCCATCAACCTACCAGCCTGCAAGATATTAAATTCAGGGCCAGCGAGCCGCTTTTGGTTCTCCGGGCCAATGGAGTCCAAATACAGTGTTAATTCTCAGTGGAAGTTAACGCCACCTTTCCAGGTTCCCTCCACCGCCATCATGGTCTCTTTTTCTGCACGTCCCCTCTCAGCCGTCCTGCAATAAATTCAAAATGTTTTTCACATTCATTGACCTCTTCCTCAAGGTCCATTTACATCACATATTCACATTTATGAGTTTGCCATAGTTCTTGGCCAGTCCAGTTATATTTACAAGCTGGGGGAAACAGGGTGTTACAATTCCCTCCCCCTTAAAAGGAACATCATCCTCGATGTTCTTATCTACTAACGTGAATTGCATGTACAGAATTAAACAAAATCGGATATGTCTGTCTCATGGCATCCTCCATTTCCCATGTAGCCTCATCTGGGCCAAAATGTTTCCACTGCACCTTGACCTGTGCAATGGTTCTATTCCGGAGCGGGGTTTCCTTTCTGTCCAGTATGCATTGGGGCTCTGGTAGAAATTCTCCCTCCAGTTCCACCTGTATCACAGACCAGTCAATTATATGATTAGCATCATGTACATATTTCTTCAATAATGAAACATGGAAAACATTATGTGCTTTTACTGTGGGAGGAAGTGCTAGCCGATAGGCTACAGGTCCCACTCTATCTAGAACCTCAAAGGG
>ML796821.1:32990-44282 GCA_009831015.1 Picea engelmannii
CTTGCAGCTTTGCAATTCAACCATGAGACTCCTCACAGTCTCAGCTAGGTCTGGAGGGGTTCCTATTGCTCTTCTTTCGTCAGACTCTTCGTCTCTGTTGTGGGAGCCTTCTCCCACCTCTTGGTGAGTCACCATACTCTGCGCCTGTAGATTCCCGCGGTTGATCATCCGCTCGAGTGAAAAGACAAACGCTGGTTATTAGTCAAGAGTTAAATTCATTTTTTATAATTTGCGCATAATTTCATAACTCTTTCACATGCATACACAATCGGGGTTCTCATTTTCCAAGTTTTTAATCCTGGACCAGCGAGTCAAGTTAGGGGGTTACTCCTCATAGGAGTGCTTCGAACGGAGTTTATGCACAACTTGTGCATAAGCCCAATCAGGCTGAGTGTTGTAACCATGCTCTGATACCACTTTGTAACATATCCACTACCTAAAAGAAAAAAATTTCGTTGAGTTCTCAATGAAAATCCTCGAAGCTTGCATCAACGAAATGCCAACCCTGAGCAACGGGTCTTTCATTCACCTATACGGCTCTCTACACCTAACCATGGTCTTTCCCTCATGACAATTTCAGGTTTTCGGGGTTTTGTCCTTTCTAATGTCGAGGGTTCCTATGCCCTCGATTCTCCGATCTCCGATGAGCACTCTTCCGGCCTTAGCCTCTCCGGGCTATGCCATCTGGTCCATATGACCGCTCTCATAAGAACGCAGCCTTATCCTTCTTTCAGGGTTTGGACTTCAAATTCCCGATGCGCTCCAATTCCCGCTAGCCCTCCAGGCTAAGCTTTTGGTCCACATGACCTCTATCTCACAAGACCACAACCTTGTCCCCCATCGGGGTTTCAGACTTTCCAATGTCGAAATGCAAACGTCCCCAGGACTCGCGATTCCTCAAATCTCGATTTCCCGCTATGCTGACAGTTGGCTCCCAGTCATCGGGGTTTCGAGCTTCATGATTCCAAAATGCATAAACAAATTGTCACCAGGATTCCCGATATCCCGATGACCCAAACGCCGATCAACAAACTCTTGTCGGGACTTTCCCCGACGACGCCGATTGCTGCCACGCGTCCTCTTCTGATAGACAGTCCTGATTTCTCCGGGATTTCGAGACTTGTGATGTCCCAATTATCATGGCCTTGGGAACTCCGATTTCCTAATGCCGAATATCCCGACTCCCGATAGTAAACCTCGATCTTCACCAGGTGTACCCTCAAATGGATGGTCCAGATCTTCCCGGCGTTTCGAGACTTGAAGTGTCTCGATTTTCTTGTCCTTGAGAATCCCTATATGCTGATGGCTGGACTTCCGATGGTAATTGGACCAAGATATAACAGTCTAGATCCGTTCTTCCTGCGCACCCTCCAGTGACTAAACTCCGAACATCTTACCCCGATCCAACGACCGATGGGATTTCTGAATGAGATCCAACGACTGTCAATCTCCCCCTTCTATATGCTTAACTTGGTACCCCCCGGACGTAGAAACCAACGGTCCAGGTCTCCTTCTCCAGCCGATCTGACGGCTCAGGTCTATCCCACCTCGCACATTTCTTCCACTACTTCGTGGATGTGGAAAGATCAACGGTCCAAATGTTCTCATGGACCTTGGGGGACCTACGATCCCGATTTCCTCGCTATTCACGAAGATAGAGGGGTAAAGGAGCAAGAGGTGTAACGCTCTTACTACTCCCGTCAATCTGATGGTCGTGAATGACCATGGGTCTTCCGACAGGATCTCATCCGTCGAATCATTACTTATCCCTACGCTGCTACTTCAGAATTTTAAGAGGGTCATTCCTCCTCGTACAGGGTTATTAAGACTTGCGCGTTCAAGTCCTTTTTTTGGGTTCTTAGTGAACCTTTCTAAGGAGGGAAAGTCTATGTGACGAGATCTATTCCGGGGCATCCCTGGAGACGGTTAAGGGGAAACATACTCCCGAGGATGGACTGGAAGTCTGATTTGTTTCGACTCATGCATAATTAAATTCATTTATCAACATAAGCCATGAATGGTCTTTCTGTTATAAGCATATATCTAACATTTCTTATCAAAACACTGCAAAGACATTCTTATACTGTAATTGTTCACAATTTCACAGTTTATGAGCATATATGTCAGCATATGAATTTCAAGATGCAATATGAAAAAAATACTTATCAAAAATAACTTCAGAAGTGAGTACGACTGCTGAGAGGGGTGCTCGTTTCCACCCAACCGTAGGCGTAGCGACTCCTAGCAGATTTACCACTAGCCACCCCTGAGCTGAGACCACGATCCTGTGAGACTGCGTCTCTCTGTCTGCTAGTGACCAGGAGCGAAGGTTGCAATCCTCCCTCTCTGCTATCACTCACTCTGCGTAAAAATGCCAGAGTTCCCCTCGCGTCTGCCCTCTGCAATCGCTTCTTCCCCACGCCTTATCCTCTTGCGAGGTTACGTGTGGAGCGATTACCCTCGCGCTAATCAGGCTTGACGGCTCTACGGATAGGTGGTTCACCTCCCCATCCCTCATTAAGCCATCAACCTGCCAGCCTGCAAGGTATTAAATTCAGGGCCAGCGAGCCGCTTTTGGTTCTCTGGGCCAGTGGAGTCCAAATACGGTGTTAATTCTCGGTGGAAGTTAACGCCACCTTTCCAGGTGCCCTCCACCGCCATCATGGTCTCTTTTTTTGCACATCCCCTCTCATCCGTCCTGTAATAAATTCAAAATATTTTTCACATTCATTGACCTCTTCCTCAAGGTCCATTTACATCACATATTCAGATTTATGAGTTTGCCATAGTTCTTGGCCAGTCCAGTTATATTTACAAGCTGGGGGAAACAGGGTGTTACATCGGAGGTTTCGAATAAATGCTGCTCCATTTTCCTCCGTAATGACCACCTGTTGTGTAAGTCATCAACGTTGGAGATCGCTTGTTGTCAGTTGACATTTCCACTTACACTATCCTTCCACTATAGTAGATCGACAATAAGGAATTCTCTCGAAGTGATATTTCATATCAAATGTCTCGTGTCCACTTCGGGACTACGACATTTGGTACTTCGGGACTTTGGTTAAGTGCTAATGGTATATTTCCTGAAGAAAAAATCCCGGAGTGACGTAGGTTTCTTACGTCACTTGCTGATGTGTCTCGAGCCGAGTAGCTGCCACGTGTCACTCTGATTCGTGATTTGCATGTACCTTAAATGCCGATTCAGATTGACACTTGTTTTTCTCTGACTATGCCACGTGTCCTTGCTGACGTGGTCTGTTAACGTAGATCTTCTGATGTGACACATGTTCTTCTCCTAGATCTAACGGTTGTCCTGAATTTTGAACTGTATCTCAAATCAACGGCTGAGAGCGACTTCGGACCTTCATCCTTCGGGACTTTTGACATTCGTTCGTGGTAAAACTCCCGAAGCAATTCTCCCGGAGTGATGTAAATTTCTAATGTCACTTGTTGACATGGCATGAGTCAATTTCCTCGTGGCATTTGTCATCATTTGATTATTTCATGTGTCTTTTCCGACATAGTCTTCCTCCCGTCCTTGCAGATGAGGTTCACTGATGTGGATTTCCCACACGTCCTTGCTGATGTGGATCTCCCACATGTCCTTGCTGGCATGGTCTGTTGATCAACAAACCTGCTCCAACGATCCTCTTTATGTCCTCCAAATCCGACGGTCCTTATTCACTTCGGATTTTCGGGCTCCAGGTATTTCAAATCTCAAACTGACGGAGTGTAGGTTCCTCACATCTTTAGACCTGAACTGAAGGATGTTCGTTTGATCATGATCTTAGATTGACGACTCGATCTGTCTGTAGTGTTTCTCTTCTGTCTTATCTTGCCCTTCCACTTAGAATGATCCAACAACTGACGAAAGTTCGCATGAATGAGATCCCAGATTTTACCTCGCTTATCCTATCCTTCCACTCAAAAATGATTCGACAGCTTGAAGAGAACTCAGGTTTGATCTGATGGTTGATGGGTATTTGGATAGTCAAACTCTCAACCTTTTTACCTCGCTTATATTTTCCTTTCACTTAAAATGTGATCCAACGGACGTGAATATTCTTGAAGCATATCCAGGATCGAGGATGATTGTCGAACCACAACTTGCAAGTGATTTAACTCGTCACCCAAACTCTGCAATTGGAAGTTGTACGTTGTTGGTGAGTTAACCACAATCGTCGATCTTTGAAGCCATAAGATCAGACGATCCTGACTAATTGTGGGATTGAAACTAGCACGATATTTAATTCTCCTTTCGATCTCCGCAATTCATCCCTGCCATTGATCTCGTGATTGCGCATCCAACGATCACGATTTAATTTGGCTTAATGTCATTGTTTTTTTGGATCAACTGTAGTCATAGATCTTTGAAGCTATAATATCTGATGATCTAGTCCAATTGCGGGATTGGGATTAACGAGTCTTTTAATTCTCCTTCCGATCTCTGCAATTTATCCCTGCTGTTGATCTGGCTTGCAGATCCGACGGTCATGATCCTCCAACGATCCTCAATTCCACGGTCACTCATATGACCGTCATCCGTTTTATGAGACGATCAACACTGTTAATTCCTTGATCGGATGGTTGCTGAGTCTTCTCACCTTTTCGTGTGCATTGGTCGAATTCTCAAGGTTTCCATCGATCCATACTTCTGCAAAGTGCTTCTTCCTTCAGAGCATTGATCTTCATTCGCTAACCTTCTTGAGATTTTATCATAGGAACATTGTTGATTCTATTGTGATCAACAATAATCACGAATTGCTTCAGCCTATCTCTGCATTTGCTAACGTACTGTGTTTTCCCTTATGAGCTTTTGATCTTCATACTGTACGCTCCTCTTGAGCTTGCGTTGTCGATCTCTTCATATTTTTTGACATCTTTTTCTAATTGATATATTGTTGACATCAATGAAAATCTCATCTCTAGTAGTTCATCATTAACAACATATCATCACATCAACTGTTGACATCAATGACAATATGTCCAACATGGAATACATTATGGTTCAAGAGGGACTTCTTTGTTTGTTGATTTCACTAATTTTAATTGGAGTGGTGATCCTAATGATCGAAACCCTATTGTAGGTTATGTTTTCAATCTTGGTTTCATATTTGTAAATTGAGCTTAGAAGAAGCACCATGTCTTTGAAATTTCTTCAACAAAAGAAGAGTATCGATCAAGAGCTAGTGCAAGTCAACAAGTCTTGTGGCTTTGACAGATCCTTTCATAGTTTGAATTATAATAATAGCATTCAACTACACTCTAGTGTAATAATCAAGGTGCTATTAAGCTTGTTAAATATCTAGCTCAACATCACTGCAACAAACACATTGTGATATACATGAGCTTCATCTGAAAAATTATTCCAGATTGCATTTTCAAAGTGTTCTATTGTTATATAGATGAACAAATTGTAGACATTTTCAAAAATATTCATTTTACGAAAAGGAACCCACTCATGTTCACTTGTCTCTAAAGGTTGAGCGACCTTTCAATGAGCTAAGTTCCAAATACAATAAACTTCACACCAGCCATAAGAAGGATGGACATGTATAAGTAGCCTTATGTAATAATAACAAGCATAGTGGACTTAGTCCACCTTACAGTGAATGGTTTCCACTATTCTTACTCTACAATGGAAGCTCACCTCTCCTAACCCCTACCCCTAAGAAATATACCAACAAGTTTTTAAATGTCCCTTTAGAATTTGAGTAACTAAAAGAGTTCTTTTCAATGCGAAGCCAAAATAGTCAAGTCAAAACTTCTAATCAATCAATGTTTTAATTAAAATTATGCAATGTGTGTGAGATTTAATGATAGAAGAATATTCTTCATCATGTCCACAAATTAAAGGCCAAGATTTAATGGGCAATCATTAGAGCTACTGAGATTATTCATTACCTTGCTTGCCACGTATAAGCTACAATGGAGTATGGTGGGCGAGAGTATAAGCAGAGTATGGTAGAATAAGCAGCAGATCCAGACGCAGGACGAGAACGAGATCATGATTATGATGCTAGAAAGGAAGATTATTTCGAGAACCAGCCAAAGTCCCAGACCCATAGCCACTCACAATACCAGTTAATCCAAGTCAAGTCAGGTAAGACCGGTTAAGTTTCTTTTTGTGCTTGCTCAGGCTTTGAAGCCAGGCATTTTGGCGGGTTGTCATCGCCTCTCGGCGTTAATCAGCCACAAGTTGAGTTAAGTGGCTGGTTAATAATACCACCATTGTTCATACCTAGTGTTTTAATAATAATTAATAATACCATTGTTCATACCCAGTATTTTAATTCCCGGATTTCTTTCTCTTTCTTTGTACGCTATTTACTATATCGTTATTAGCACTTCCATGAGCATAGTTATTATGATTTTACCTCCTCTTATTATGATTTTATTTGTCACGTATGAAAATTAGGCTATAGTGATCTGTGCTTTCTCATATGGAAACAATTGAATCCCTATAAATTGCTTAATTTGAATACTGTCATAGATACATACACACTGTCTATGAAACAGCTGCCCGTTAACTCCTAAACAAGCTAAAATTATACTCGGAGATTTTGCTACTAAGCCAAACTAAAACTACACTTGCAGAGATTGCCACCTCCACCACCCGGGCTCTTGCTTATTTAGTAGCATTCGCAAATATCAACACGAAAATAACAGGCGTCATCAGCCCATGTCTTAGATTTGCGTCATAGAGCTCCACACTCCTCTGTTCACTAGTGTGGAAATAGTGTAATAGGCAGTCCATTGACGGGATCAGGCATAGGATCCATGATCACTTTCTCGCTTGGATCCACCAGATTCCACTTGAAATTTTTCACAACATGATGCAGAAAAACAAGGATTCCAATTCGAGCAAACTCAATACCTGGGCACATACGCGGCCCGCCTCCAAATGGGACAAACGTGTAGGGAGGAGGCCCTGCTCCCTCGAATCTCGATGGATCGAATTCCTCTGGATTCTCGAAATACTCAGCCTTTTTGTGGGTCGTGTTCACAGTCCAATGGATCTGTAGATGCCCAACGAATGATAGTAAGCTAGTTTATTTTATAATCCTAATAAACATATGAAACAAAAACGATTTCATGCAGATGCTCACCTTCCATTCTTTAACGATTGTGAATCCGCCATATGTGAAATCTTTGATAGCCTTGCGAAAAGCTCCTTGAACAGGAGGCAACAGTCTCAGCGCTTCCTGAGCAGCTCTCCATGAATACTTCATTTTTTGGAGGTCCACCCACTCGAGAAGTCGTCCTGACTCCTTAGAACCTGCGATCTCCAGTTGCTCTGCAGATATCAAACAAAGCAAATTAATGAGCTTAACAAACAACATATTTGAACTTCAACGAGCATTTATATTACTTGGACGTACCTCTGAGTACTTGTTGGTAGCACTGAGGGTTCTCTGCCAAAAATTTAAGCAGCACTGTCAAAGTACAGCTGCTGGTGTCATGACCTGCAGATAAAAGCAGAAGGATGGTGTCTTTAATCTCGTCGTCTGTGAGAAACTCACCCTGCTCGTCAACATTACAGAGCAGGAAAGACAAGAGATCTTGCTCACGACAAGCCTTCCCCTCCTCCAACGCAATTTTTCTCTCATCAATGATCCCGCCAAGTTGTTCTCGAATGGCATTGGCTGCGTGTTTCGCTTTGTTATATCGCGTCCCGGGTAGATCTATGGGAATCTGCATTACTCCTTTCATCAGCACCGCAAAATGATGCGAAAACCTTGCTACTTTGTCCTGATCGTTTATACTAACGAACAAATCACAAACCAGGTTGAAAGTATAGCGTTTCACCAAAGGTAAAACCGTGACCTCATCTTTACCGATCCAGTGCTCTTCCAGATGATGTTTGGTCATCGAATCCACCCGTCCCACAAATTTCTGAAGGGCCTCAGGCCTCAGGAATGTCATCAGCATTCTCCTCAACCTCTTGGCATCGTCTGGAGTTCCAGTAAGGAGAGAACTTCCAAAGAGTTTTGCCAGCGAAGTAGGGCAAGAATTGACAACGAGTTTGTTCTCGTTGGCGAACAAGAATCGGTTGCCTTCGGGGCCGCAAAATACCACAGTCGGGTGGCCAAGGAGGAAAGTGGTGAATACATTTCCATATCTCTGTGTCCGACTGTCGAAGAATTGATGTGGACTACCCCTCTTCTGACATCGAAGGAACTCTACTGTCTCACCAATCAAAGGCCATCCGAAGGTGCCTGGTGGGATTCCTCGCGAAACCCTATTTCTGTGCCTGATGATGGCTGAAAAGAAAAAGAGAAATATAAAAAATAGAGTGAAGATGAGGGGTGGTTTGTCAAGTTGTTGGGCCTTCTGCACCACTGATGCAGCTGTGTTCCAGACCATCGACATAGCTTATGTAGAGATAATAGCTTCCTAAAGCTAATGCCTCACTCTTCCATGTCAAGATTATATACAAATCCTCGAGGCAATTGTGAAGCACCATGAACAATCTCCAACATGATGCTTCCGGGAAATTGTTTGAAGTATGCATGATCAAGTTTACTCATTACCAATTCACGATTGCGACATGGTTTCACTCATTTTCGGGCTAACAATCATTACACTGCTGCAAAGTTGATAATGTTTGTCCATTCTAAAGATGTAAAATTTCTGAAACGTTTGCTTCACGGCAATAACCAAGAGCAAACACGGCAATGACCCAGAACAGACACAATCTTATGAAATGGGATGATTTCAGTCGAAAAGTTTCTCCACCAACGAATTAAATTTGAAAGATATTGTGAATGTAAATGACTTATATACAAAGGATCTATGAAATGGCCCTGTGAAACTTTTGTTTCACGCCAAGAATAAACATGGCATGACCCAGGACGAATACATTTTTATGATATAAAATGATTTCAGTCGAAAAGGTTCTCCACCAACGAATTAAATTTGAAAGATATTGTCAATGTAAATGACTGATATACAATGGATCGATGAAGTGGCCCTGTGAGACGTTTGTTTCACGGCATTAACCAAGAACAAACACGGCAATGGCCGAGAACAAACACAAAATCATTTGATGGAACATTACAATAAAAATATATGATTAGATTGTTTTTTAGTACAAGCATTAAGAACGTCAGGATATTTACCCTTGGAGTTTGCTAACTCTGGAGCAAAGCAATCTTTTCAAAAGTAATTTTTTTAAAGTTTTTTTTGGCTGTATCTTTTAAATTTTTAGTCAATTTAGAATTTTGATCGATTTTCTAAGTATTTAAGTTGGTTTAAAATGGAAAAAATTCCTAAATTTTTTTTTGAAATACATAAAATTTTAATTCACATGAAATGAAACTGAAACTCAGATTACTCCTAAAAATCTTATCAGATTCATACCCATTATTTTTACCTAAAAAACTAAACTCGAAAAAAAAAAATTACTCCCAAGCCAACCTACTTCTTTACCCTTAACTCATCAAGCATTTGGATGTTTTAACACAGTGATTGTGTCACGAAACTCGTACAGAATGCTTCCGGGAAATTGGCGGAACTGTGCATGTTGAATTCCTGCCCATTCACGATTGCGAAATGGTTTCACCCCTTTTCGTGTCAACAATCATTACACGTCTGCATAGTTGATAATTTTGTCTATTCGAAACATTTTCGAAACATTTAAAATTTGTTGAAACATTTTTTCCACGGCCAATGACTTTCAGTGAAAAAGCTTTTCCACCCACCAATTAAATTCGAAAGATATTGTTGAGGTGGTAGCGAGTGCAATCGATTATAGTAGTAAATTAGTATAGCCACATAATTGTGGCTGATCAACGCGAAAAGGTTGATAAGATGAAAAGAATCTTTAAAAGAATATATTAAATTTTATATTGATTAACAAATAAACAGTTGTGCTTTCTGGTGTTAATATTTTAATTTATGTTAATCACTTATCAGTTATCTATCAAAGTAATTTTTAAATATGATTAGGTAAATGTAAAAAAGTAAACAGATAAACGGATGTCTTTATAAAAGCTAAGAAGTTAATGATTGAAATCACAACCATTTATTTTGTGTGACTACTAAGAATATTCCAGCCATATTTAATCGTGTCCATAGAAAACTTATTAAGCACTAAACCCCTATTAAATCTGCCCATTGTCAATAGGTATACCCCTTTCGGCTTAACAAGAAGTAAACTACTTTTCCATCAATTTTTATCATGATGCGAGAAACAAGAAATAAGTAGGGCTAATTTTGGCTCAACTTTAAAAGAGGTTAGTTGATGTTCAATATCACTTTAAATATGTAATCACATTAAATATATTGGGTTTTGATAACATATATTTTTGGGTTGTGAAAATACATAGTTTTGCACTTATTTTTAAAAGGTTTTTCAAGTGTTTTTTTTTTTTTATGTTTGGAAATGTTAGAGAACTTTTATAGTTAAATGTAAAAGTTTGTGAGGAGTTTCTTGAGATTTGTATTAATTTCTCCACTGACCAATAAAAAGATATCATTGTCTTCATTTCTGTTTGTTTCCATGTATGATGTGTTTATCTTATTTATTTCTCTATTAAGTAATCTCTGGTTTACAAGCTCGATGCCCAACAAGTGGTATCAAAGCAAGGTTGTCATGAACCAAGGAGAGTTGGGCTCAGGGAAACTGGTACAAGGGGTGTGATTATGTCGTAAGCCATGCATTTTGTCACGTGTAAAGGAGAAGTGACCATCATTTTTTGTGAGCAGTGTGAGCGTCGCGGAGGTTGAGTTCGTGAGCGGAGGAGAAGAGATCGACCCGTTCCCTGCAAACTCTTGTGAAGGCGAGTTGAAACCCTATTCGGTGAAGATTTTGTAATAGGATGCGTAACTCTTGTGTTGATTAATATCCAAAATCCGATTTGAAGCGTTTGAAAATCATCCTTTTAGGAGATTGAGAAACCATTGATGGAGTTGCAGATGCTCTTTAAAATTCAATGATGAAGAGAGCAGGAAGAACAGAACACGAAATCAAACAACAGAGAGAAGGGAACATACACACAGCTGAATTGTAACTCAAACCGATGTTGAACATGTTAGATACACATGAATTTATAGAAAAATTACAAGCTGCGGGATTGTCTCGAACCCTCCAGAGCTTTCCGCAATTTCTAGAATTCTATTGATATTTTTCTGCAGTCCGCCGTCTTTGATATTTTTCTGCAGTCCGCCGTCTTTGCCAACTACCACAATTAATTCTCTGCTTCTAGATGTCTTCCTACGGCCACTAATAAACATTACAGGTTAATCTCTGTTTTAACACTCCCCCTTAATGTTTATTAGGATTAACAT
>ML796821.1:47097-80061 GCA_009831015.1 Picea engelmannii
AGCCTTTTGTTCAGTAGGAGGAGCCTCTTTCCCACTAACCAAATCATATTTCTTTCTCATTGTTAAAAATGGCTCTATTTTATGCACCCAATCATTATAATTTTTCCCATTTAACTTAATTTCTGGAATTATACCCATGTTAATGGCCATTTTATCAAAAAAAAAATACTTCCACACAGAAATTATGCCTTCTTCACACAATATCCCACACACAGAAATTGTCCCTTCTCCACAATAGCACAAACAATAACACCACTGAAACTATCCTTTCCTGCTATTTTCAATTTCTTTATGATTTAAAAAAGACTCCCAGAACTCCAAAACCGAAATGTTAACCCAAAAACTTCATTAAATTTTTCTGTAATTTTAAGAATAAATCTCACCCTCCTTGTGGCATCTTCCTCACCCCAACACAGCCTCCTTCACCAACACGGCGCCTCCTTCACCAACGCGGCAGATCTCGTTTTTCACCAACGCGGCTAGATCCCGTTTCGCCTTCTGCAATCGGGGGTTTTCTTGGCAGCAGACAACAACTTTGCTTTTGCACTAGACGCCTTCTGTAATCGGGGTTTTTTTGACAGCACCTCGGACTGCAAATAAGACAGCACCTCCAGCCGAGAGCACGCACAGCAATTCGATTTGAGCAGACTGCAATACACTTGACAACACTCAACGGACAACCCAATATCAACGCTGCTCTGATACCATGAAGAGAGCAGGAAGAACAGAACACGAAATCAAACAACAGAGAGAAGGAAACATACACACAGCTGAATTGTAACTCAAACCGATGTTGAACATGTTAGATACACATGAATTTATAGAAAAATTACAAGCTGCGGGATTGTCTCGAACCCTCCAGAGCTTCCCGCAATTTCTAGAATTCTATTGATATTTTTCTGCAGTCCGCCGTCTTTGATATTTTTCTGCAGTCCGCCGTCTTTGCCAACTACCACAATTAATTCTCTGCTTCTAGATGTCTTCCTACGACCACTAATAAACATTACAGGTTAATCTCTGTTTTAACAAATGATGAAGCTGCAAATCCATATCTCGAGTGATAAAAAATCTTATTCATGAGGATGATGGTGAAGGTCGTGGTCGTGGATAGCGTACCAAACGAGCAGAAAGGTGCTCGGGGTCGTAGGGGAGCTCATGAGAATACACTTGTTTCTAGGTTGTGCGGATGAATATGGAGATGATGTATTCAAGATTTGGAATGTTGGTGTGGCTGAGAAGGGTTCTGAATAGAAGCCTGGACCGTTCTACAAGAAGAAGCTTGAACCATCAAGCAGGCCAGTCTAGCGAATGCAGGTGACAAGTGATTTGAGTCACCAGTTGTCAACCTAGTCGAACAACAAAAAGTGGGATGTCGCTGGGGAGGTTTTTCCCTAGTTATCTTTGGTTCTGTTCGTTTTCAATTCTGGTTCTGGTAATGTGTTAGTGGTCCCTTGCTCTTTATTTTTCTATTAATTTTTCTTCTCCTTTTGTTTGAGAAGATGGTTTCAGTAAATGTTAAGTTCTGATGCATCGTTCGAGGGATTTGAGGGGCCATCGGTGTAAGTAGCATGTCGGAGCATGTTGTTCTGATTATTCTGGCGAGATTCTCAGGGAGGTCCCGTGGGGTGGGGATTTGGGTGCCCCTATGGATTTTGGTCGCTCTAAGTCCAAGTTCCAAGAGATCGAAGTTACATTTTTCGACATGGCCCAACCATGGGGAGCATGCCACCGATGGGTGGTGGACTTCTAAAAGACTTCTTGATTTGTGAGAATTTTTATCTTCATCTAGGTGTAAGAGGTCGTAGTGAAGAAACTCGACAAGATGGTGATGGTGCACAATAGTAGAAGCAATGGCAAGGATAAGGTTAAAGGCAGAGTTAACACATTTTTTTTTTATGTAAATGGGCATACGACTTAAGACTTGGTTAAGCATGTGTACCCGAGGTTTGAAATTTCATCGCAAAGTCTAGTGAATACCTAGATGACTTTGAAGTTTGGCTAGTTTTGGTCATGAGAAAAGGAAGGGGAATGTTAGGTTAAGAGTCATGGTTTTGGGAACATGGTTTTTTGGTAGCTTGTGTTTTTAAATCCCATGAATTGCATACTCCGTATCCTGGAGCTTAGAGGTGAAGGCTCACTTGGTTGGCTTGGATAAATTTGGTTAAGGGATAATATTGTGGGATTCTACTGTCCACAAATCATCACTAGTAGAGATATGTACCAAGAAAATTTATTCGAGATTGCAAAGGGAGATTCCCTTACAAACTCATGGAATCTCTTGAAACTATAAAATATAGAATGAAATTTAACTTCTATTAAATAAGAAATCTGTTGAAACTATAAAATGTAGAATGAAAACAATCTTGCTCGAATGGTGGTAGTTAATCTCTTAGAAGAGATGTGGAAGCTATGGACATTCATTTGAGAACATTACAATGAGGCCTCTAATCCCTTTTAGCATCCATAAGTAAACATAAAACCTTAAACATTCAAAAACCTAACCCTAAATGAAGCACCAAAAGTCATGTGGGCCCCAATGGGGTAAGTTGGTACATCAACTTCTCAGGGTTATAACTTTTGCATACAATTTTTTTTTTAGGTGCACGATATCCCGTTAAAAAGGTCTATCTGAGGAAAACAAATTATTCCATCATAATTTAACTTCATCTACAGTGTGACTGTGGCAGGCCCAAAAAACCTTTTTTTAGGGCCTCAAAACAACCCCGAAAGTTTAGGACACAAAAAGTTAGAAAAAAACTGTCAAGATAAAAACTGTAACTGCCAAGATGAAAGATATATGTGAGCTAGCTGGAAGAGGTGGGTGTCCACCAATATCCACCTGGATCAATCCTCCCTCCTTAGGAAGTGATGGTCTCCATTGCGTTGAGTTCCCACATGAGATGAGGAAACTTCTGTTGAATTTGGCCCCAGGCTAGCCACTTGCCTTGGTGCAGGAGATGCCCCACTTTGACAACCTGATAAAGCTAAAAATTATCAAATGGCAGTAGATGGGACTACCTCTGGTATCTTGTATAATTTCCTTTCCAAAGTAATAATAACACTATGAGGCCTAGACTCATATACAACATGATGTTTCCATAAATAAGGTTGGCCTAAAATAACATCACAAAATTCAAGGGGAGTGACATCACACAATACCTCATCTTTGAAGGGCTTGATGCCATAGGCCAGGCGACACTATTGGCTAACACGAAGATCTCTCCCTTGGAAGAGCCATCCAATGGTGTATGGATGTGGGTGTGGTGATGTTGGCAGAGCCAATCACTTGACAACCTCTGTTGAGATGAGGTTCTTTTGGCTACCGCTATCAATGATTAAGTGAATAAAAGTACCCTTTTCCCATATCTGTGAATGAAAGAGGTGCTCACCTTCCTCTGGTTCATCAAGTTCATTGGGTCGGACCTTGGTGGTGGTAGCAACAATGGAACTGGGTTTTGCATCAATGGAACGTCTCCGTTTTTCTAGTTCTGACTCAAAGTCAGAGACTGCATCAAATTCATAGGATTTCACCTCGACCACTAATCACTGCTTTGAGCGACATTTAGCGGTGTTATGCCAGGGGATATTATAAAACTCACATCATTTCCTAGTGTCTTTCATTATTTTTCCATTGTATTTATTTTTTTGCAGTTTGGAATGGTTTTCCTGAGGCTATCCATCCTTGCTCTTCCCTTTGTTCTGTGGTTTGGGGCCACCTTTTCCCTGCTTCTGCTGTGAGGGGTTTGCAGACCCAAACTGTCGCATCTTCTATTTGAGCTTTTGCTCGATTTTGAAAACATATTGATAGGTCCGCCCAAGGAAGAAATGTCTGGAAAATCCATTTCTATCTGGATGTATCTATGCATATTGTCGTAGTACTTGATCACCAGATGTTGCTCAGAGTCTTTGATACCCATATTGGTGTGTAAGGTATGGAAGACATTGGTGAACTGTGGCACTATTTAGTCTCTTTCCTGCTGTAGTGTATTCCATCTTGTATATAAGTCGTCATAACTCCCAACAAGATAGTATTTTTCCTTAATAACATCCATGAAGGAACCCTAAGTGGGTGCAACTACAAATAATGTAGATCCATCTATTTCCTTTTTCTCATAGAAAGTCTCCCACCAATATTTGACATGGGGAACGACCTTGAGGAGCACAAATGTAATATTATCTCTATCGGGAAAGTTGTGGATAGAAAAATACCCTTCTAGAAGGTTTAACCATTTTTCTACAACATCCACATCTATTTCACCTTCAAATATAGGAATATCAAAATTGATCTATACCTTGAAGGGGGTGGCATCTCTACTTGAGTTAGATGTTATTGGATAAATCGGTAGGTGCGGACACTAATTGATCTCCCTAGATCCACCTGGATATAGAACGAAACACAACAGAACATGATGCTTTCCTTAAGTTTTAAATATTGAATTTACTAACTAAAGAGGGATGGGTGACATACCATTTAAATGCCACTTTATCTCGCTATCGCCATCTTAACTCCATTTCAAAACTCATACAGTGATGATCCTGCAAAAGAACGCAACCAACCAAAGTGATAGTAATAGCATAAACTCAATATAAACCTATGTATGTGATCAATGAATCATACAATAAAACACAAGAAGCTTTATAGGAAAGAATCGTATTACTATATCATATTAAATGTGAAAGAGAGATTACAACCATGGCTTTGATGTCATAATGTCCCTTCCAACTGTCCTTCGTTCCCCACACACTTCTTTCTCCAAAGATTCTGAGACCATGGATCTGATAGCTACTCACAATCTATCTTGACAAAGCAAATCTCAAAGCCACTCCAACCAAGCTAACAATCCCAGGCCAAAAACAACTAACTTTCTCCATGAGAGCTCCTCTCCTTTTATAAGCTGAAGAGGATAAGGTGAGGAGGTTAGGATGATCCCACTAAATCATGAAAATGAGTAAGATCCAAACCATTCGGATGCCACCTCACCATGAAAGTTTCTCCTTCTAGAAGCATCGAGAAGATGCTCATTTTTCCCACGTATGAGCATTCTCGCACCCTACCTATAGAGAAACCTGTGAACCTCTCGCAACCCAGCTATGGTACAGCCTGCAAGAATCAAGCATTCTCGCACCCTGCCTATATAGAAACCTACGAACATCCTCTTTAATAGGGTTTTTACAAAGGAGAATGCAACTTCTTTTCTCAGGAAAAGTTCTTCTCCCTTCTTTCTTCAGAAACTTAGGCCATTAACCCCTCTAAAGGCAATAGATAGGTTTACATCATTAATGGTCACAGGGATGAAAAAAATAATGTGTAACAGAGACCCCCCCAAAGTATGAATTTAGAACAGAGTGATAGTTGAAATACTTTGTCGAGTGTGTGTAGGGAACAAGGAACAGTCGATCGGAAACCTGCCAATAAACAAGGAAATACAGTACAATAATATATCATCACTGAAGTAGGCATTCCCATACTCATAATACAAATGACTCAAAGCATAAATGTCGACATTCAAAGATCCATTTCAAGTAAGACAAGTCATGGCCACCAAACATACACTGTGGATCCATGCCAATATGAATCAAATTTGAACATAGCCACCAAAAATACGCTGTGGATCTATGTGTTAAAGTTTCAAATTTGAACATAGCCACTAGACATACAATGTGGATCTATGTAACAGTACATTGAATATGCTCCAACGCAACCTGGATCTGTCAGAAAATATCCAGGGTCTTCATCTCCACCACTCTATGGTACGAATCTAACCATGTGAATATATGTGCTAAAGTCGAACATGGTAGAAACCACTTGATTACCGGTCATTAGTGTATATCGTTAACAAGTGCAAGGGAAATCACCATTAATGTCAATGACTCCCAAAGTACTCTGGTACAATCCAACGAATATGAATCTCTCGATCAGGGGTCGATAATGAAAACCCACTATCGAAAGTGAGGAAACCTGCCATTGAGGCATGCAAGTTCCAAGGTACCAATTAGTTTCTAAGTCTCATTCCTAGATAATGAGTTGAAGTCGACAGGAAAAGACTCGTCACAGGAGGGCCTTAATGTATCCCACACCAATGACACGAAACAAGTAATAGGATTTGATGTAGATCAGAGTAACAAGTGATTTGGGACTGACTCGAGGATGGTCGATGCAATAGAAGTCTTTAAAGACTACGGAAATGGTCGACACAATAGAAGGCTTTTTGGGTTGGGCATCTTTTTGAACATATTGATGACACAACAACTGTCTTGGAAACACTGACTCAACAATAGGGATCACATATCAATTTATAATCTTATAAAGGAGTATTATCAAGAGACAAGTGGGTTTTCCAACCTAGACACAAAGCGAGTGAAAGGGTGTCATGTTCAAAAGTGACTCTTCCACAGAATACAGGTTTAGATACATTTCTTTCCCATTTCCCCCCCCACCATTTCTGGCGAGTACCTCTTTATTTTTACACAAGCTTGAAGAGGATAACATATGCTTGTTGATGTAACCTCATCCTTTGGATGAGTCCCTCGGAGTATGTTTAACGAACCCTAGGAAGGAGTGGTTCGGTCCCATATGGGCCTTTCGATGTTTGTTTAACGAGTCCAAAGAAAGAAAACTCAGGGGTTTTTCATGTTTAGAGAGTCTGAAAAACACTTAAAGAGAACTCTCTCAGTTCCTTTTTCGTAAAGTAATTTGATGAGACTGAAAAAGAGATAAACTATCGCTCAACAGATGTTTTCTTCAAATACTTTAACGAGCGTGAAAAGAACAAGGTCACTGGGAAATCTTTTCATGTTTAGAGAGTTTGAAACGAGCATAAAGGGAACTCCAAGGGTTCCTTTTTCATATAACCTTTACGAGTCAGAAAAAGTGATAAAAGTATACTCGGTTACATTCTCACGTATTTACGAGCAGAAGAAAGAAAAAAGACTAAGCTTAGTAACTTATTCTCATGTATTTACGAGCATGAGAAAGAACAAAGACTAAGCTTGGGATTTTTTTTTATTTTTACGCAAGCTTTAAAACGAAACAAAACTATGCTTGGACCTGGTTTCATTTTTACACAAGATTGAACCATAGGAAACTATGCTTGAGGTAAATGGTTTCATTTTTACACAAGATTGAACCATAGAAAACTATGCTTGGACTTCCCAATGCGTAACATAGGGATGGTTGGTACTTAGCCCCTAGCTTAAGAAACTAGCGGCTCTAAAATCAACATGAAGTCCAGAGACTAAAAGCATTGCCCCCCAAGCTTCGTTTCATCCAACTGCGAAAGAGAATGAAATGAATCTTCAAATATTATACGTAGGACTTGACCCAAATGGAGAGGGTGAAGTTGTTTCATTTTTTAACGAGCTTGACACATGAGAAGAACTATGCTTGTGACTCTAGGTATAATCCCAAGACCATTGTTTCATTTTTAACGAGCTTGACACAAAAATGGGAACCATGCTCGTAACCTCTGTTTCATTTTTTTTAATGAGGTCACCACATAGATGCAAAACTATCCTTGTAATAGGTTTCATTTTTTAATGAGCTTGAAATCAGAAAACAATGCTCAAGGCTGGTTTCATTTTTAAATGAGCTTGAAAGCAGAAAATCATGCTCAAAGACCTTTGTTTCATTTTTTAACAAGGTTGCCTCAGAGACACAAAAACTATCCTCGACTCTCTTATTGATCATGGCTTCCAAGAAAATAACGCTTTGGAAGAACACCATGTCAAGGGACAAAACTCGGTCATGGCTTCCAAGAGATCTTCACTGGATGGAAGAAAATCACTCTAGAAGGAACACATGTCGAGGGTCGTGACAGGGGTAAGGAGATCAGGCTCCAATAGCCCTACTGAAGAAATCACCATGTCAACTACCAGATCCAAGTCATCAGAAGTTGAAGTCATGGGAGACAACGCCCCATAATTGACCTGTGGCAGGGGCGATATCGTCTTCATATAAGAACCATTTAGGGAGGCAATCCAGTCGGGGTCAATGAATGAAAGTTGATCAACAATCACAACTCGTCCATCATGAGGGAAAGATATCACATGAAAAAGAGTAGAGACAATAGCTTTCATGGCATAGAATAATCTCACCCAAGGAGTAAAGCGAAATCCAAGGGGTCTTGGACTACCATGACATCAATAAAGACAATTTTCCCTCCCAAAGTTACAGGAAACCGAGGAAGGGTCCCTAAAGGTTGACTGGTCCTTCTGTTAAAAGATAACAGATTCTCCGTAACTGGCACAAGTTGAGGACAACCCAAAGCCTGCCAAGCAATAGAGGACAAAATGCTAACGGACGCACCTTCATCTATCAGAGTCTGGGGAATGCCCCGACCATAAACTTGCACTGTAATTTGGAAAGGAATGTGAGAGGGAAGACGAGGTCCATTTAGCACATCTCAATTAAAAATGATGACCTCATTACTTGGAGGGGGTTTCACGAGAGAAGGAGGAATGTCCCCGGCACAGTAGATTTTGTATCAACGAGAAAAACTTGGGTAGTATCGGGTTTACTCTTTAGCAGGAGAGTACGATCAACCGATCGAGAGATCAGATCGACCACTTGGGTTTCATTCTCCAAGGGGAGAATGTGGTCGATAGGTGGAAACGAATCGAACACTTGGGTGACACTCTCTAACGGGAGAGTGGGATCGACCGAGGATGGGATCAGATCGAACACTTTAGTTTCATTATCTAAGGGGAGAGCAGGATTGACCGAGGATGGTATCAAATCAACCACTTTGTCAACTGGTTCAATTAAGGACGTGACCATATTGATGACATGAGCAATCGGATTGACCGGCGATGGGTCCAGAGTGATCATTCCATCAACTATAGGGGGGTTGAGAGAAAACTTACGATAAGTAGCTGGAAGTTGAGGTTGTGAAAAAGTCATGTCTTCTAGTAATTTCGAGGCTTTGTCCATACGAGGGCAAAGGTGAGTTAGATGACTCCCTTTGCATAACATACATGAGAACTTGACTCTACTTCTCTTCTTTCCAACGGTATCGTGACTAGTTGACGAGAGGTCATTAGCATGTTGTTCAGAGGCTGATGACATGGGTTGCTCAGCGTGTGTAAACCATAATTTTATAGCCTTGGGTAGACCAGGGCAATCCTTAAGAAGATGGCTACCCTTACAAAGCCTGCAAGGGTACTTGGGCTTACGGGTTGTTTGGGTGATCTTGACATCATCAACACTCCCAGCATGATTAACAGTAATTGGCTATTTTCCAACATGTTTGACAGTGGTTGGAGGTTTTGACCCTTGTTTATATTTCTTCTTCTTCTTATTCATCGGGTTACTAGCTTCAGAACTTTCACTCGACAAAGAAGATGAAACGGAAGACGACCTTGCAAGCGAAGAAGGCGAAGAAGACCTTACTGGTGAAGAAGGTGAAGGATCAACATGAGGTTGATGCTCTTGGGGGGAAGTGCTTGTGACTGAAGAACTAACTGCATCTGGGATTACCTGAGTGGAAAAAAACCATACTAGTAATCCAATTGTGAGACCCAGAAGGCTCAAAGTAGCAATGTGAGGAGGTCCAATGTTTCCAAAAGAAGGAAAAACAAAAGGTTCCCCTGTAGTAGGGGTTCCTTCATTGGTCATTTCGGGAACTGACACCATTAAAACAAATATCCAACCTAGAGTCTTCTAGGGAAAACAAACAGCGCGCACTAAAAATCTAGTAAGCAAGCAAGTAAACAAAACCTTCTCACAATGAGCCCACTAGTTGGTGATGTAATCCAACGTCGCGGGAACAAAGTAAGAAGGGGCTGAGAGAGAGCGGGTATAAAATTTACGTTGACGACCTTCTTAACAGACTTACGCCTTGGTGCAAGCTCCCACACATAATCGTGGGTATACCCTCCAAGGAGCCCGAGTGAGTTTGGCCAATGTCGATTCCATGTACCGTGAAGACTTTCCCCTCCACAGTCACCTTGTGTAAATATCCTAAATAGATAGGCCACTAAGGTTACCAATCACTACAGTGATGCCTAGGGAAACAGTCGATAGTCCAATCCACGTGCAAGGGCAGGGTATCTAGCCCGAAATCAACTTGAAAGGATTACACTCATCATTGTGGGTATACCTTCAAGCGACCCCCATAATACGTGCAATCTCTACACCAAGACCAACAAAGCAAGGTGAGTAACTCTGCCAGTCTTAATGCGACCTCATGATTGACCCTTGTGTGAGAAGGGCTTCCCAGGACAAACTATAGTAAGTGGATTTAACTCTCCCTATCACAACATACTATGTTTGTTTGCAGCTTTGGAAAGTTATCTTTCACACCTATTCCAAAGCCCTACGACTAATCTAGCATAGGTTTGCTACCAGAAAATATAAAGATGTCTAATCAATTTTTATAAGCACTTTATTTTATGGTTGTTGTTACTCAAAAGGAAAATGGCATGGACAATATGGTGTTTTGACCGACTCGAAAGTTATACAAAGAGATGAAGATGAAATATTTTCATTTCGATGAAAGCTATGCGACAAGAAGGAGAAAACATTTATCATTCCTAGATGCATAATGTCCCAAAATCATAAAACTCATCAATATCAATATTCTCAAGAAATGAGCAAAATGATTGTACACCAATGCACGATTCATAATTTAAGATCAAAAAATGCCAAGAATCATGCAATTTCGCTACTTCAAATGCAAGGATTCCCCTAATCTAATATAAAGCAAGAAATTAAATCTTTTTGTTTCAAAAATTTCACTAAAAGAAATAATGAACTTTCTTAAAACAAAGAAACCAAAACTAAAAGTTTTCTTTTAAAGCTAACTATTCAGAAGAAATCTGATCTTTCCCTAAACAATTCTAAAGAAAACACACACTTTGTAATTGAAAGACACTCAAAGCAAGAGACTAATCCTTCAAAACCAAACAAAGAAAAGATGGCTAAAATCAACTCAAAGAATGTCAAGCAGAGTATAAACAGATCAATATAGGCTCCAAAAGCTCAATCCAGCTGATCAAAGCAAATCTGAATATCAAAAGATGACAAGACCCAATCCAAAAAGTTTACAAACAAGTTCACAGCCTAGTAGTGAAGTGCAGTGCGAAAATTAGGCATGTTCGCAGTCTAGAAACAGGTAGGGTGTGTGAAGGTCGCACTGGACTGAACAATAGGGTGAAAAAATCAAGGGTTTTGGCAGGTTGTATACAGGTGAAGTGCGGGAATGTCTGTAATCAAAAGGAATTTGGAAAAATGACAAAGAGTCTAAGTGAAATTTCAGATACAGAGAGTCTGGATGGATCTCCCACAGACTCAGAAACCAAAAAACAAGCAATCAAAGAAAGGGAAACTAGACTAACTAGGAAACAATATGTTCCCCAGTGGAGTCGTCAATTTTTTTATTAGATAAATCGGTAGGTGCGGACACTAACTGATCTCCCTAGATCCACCTGGATCTAGAACGAAACACACTAGAACATGACGCTTTCCTTAAGTTTTAAATATTGAATTTACTAACTAAAGAGGGATGGGTGACATACCGTTTAAATGCCACTTTCTCTCGCTATCACCATCTTAGCTCCATTCCAACACTAATACAGTGATGATCCTGCAAAAGAACGCAAGCAACCAAAGTGATAGTAATAGCATAAACTCAATATAAACCTATGTATGTGATCAATGAATCATACAATAAAACACAACAAGATTTATAGGAAAGAATCATATTACTATATCCTATTAAATGTGAAAGAGAGATTACAACCATGGCCTTGATGTCATAAGGTCCCTTCCAACTGTCCTTCATTCCCCACACACTTCTTGCTCCAAATATTCTAAGACCATGGATCTGATAGCTACTCACAATCTATCTTGACAAAGCAAATCTCAAATCCACTCCAACCAAGCTAACAATCCCAAGCCAAAAACAACTGACTTTCTCCATGAGAGCTCCTCTCCTTTTATAAGCTGAAAAGGACAAGGTGAGGAGGTTAGGATGATCCCACTAAATCATGAAAGTGAGTAAGATCCAAACCATTCGGATGCCACCTCACCATGGAAGTTTCTCCTTCTAGAAGCATCGAGAAGATGCTCGTTTTTCCCACGTATGAGAATTCTCCCACCCTACCTATAGAGCAACTTGCAAACCTCTCACAACCTAGCTATGGTGTAGCCTGCGAGAATCAGGCATTCTCACACCCTGCCTATATAGCAACCTACAAGCATCCTCTTTAATAGGGTTTTTACAAAGGAGAATGCAACTTCTTTTCTCAGGAAAAGTTCTTCTCCCTTCTTTCTTCAGGAACTTAGGCCATTGACCCCTCTGAAGGCAACATATAGGTTTACATCATTAACGTTCATAGGTATGACGAAAATAATGTGTAACAGTAGATGTGTCGCATGTTGGCAGTCATCGAAGGATTTGCGCAAATTTATCAATCATATTGTTCCTTTTTCGTGAGAGGGATTTCTCAAAAAAGAATTTAAAGGGATATCCTATCCCACCTTCTCTCTTTTATTCCCCCATGGGAGTTCATCGAGTTCGGTGAGGCTGATCTTGTAAAGGTTCAACTAGTTAAAGTCTCAACTGCTTATACCCTGACCTCATTGGGGACATGCACCAAGAAACAAATGAAGAGCAGACCACTATGATACCATTGATCCAGATTTATGAGCGGATAGAAATGAAATGAAAATATATAACATTAACATAGATATACAAAGAACAATAATAGACATACAACATAACTTAACTTCTATTAAATAAGAAATCTGATGAAACTGTAAAATGAAGAATGAAAATAATCTTGCTCAAATGGTGGTAGCTAATCTCTGAGAAGATATGTGGCAGCTATGTGCATTCATCTAAGCACATTAAAATGAGGCCTCCAGGCATTTTTAGCATCCATAAGTAAACAAAAAATCCTAGACATCCAAAATCCTAACCTTAGGAGATGAAGCGCCAAAAGTCATGTGGGCCCTGAAGGGGTAAGTTGGTACATCAACTTCCCAGGGTCATAACTTTTGCATATGATCTTTGTTTTATGCGCATGATAGCCCATTGGAAAGATATATCTGAGGAATACACATTATGTTGTCACGCTCAGACTCTAGCTCTTGTGTGACTGTGGTGGGCCCAAAAAACGTTATTTAGGGCCTCAAAACGACCCCAGAAGTTTATGACCTGAAAATATAGAAAACAAATGCCAAGATAAAAATTGTAACTGCCAATATGAAAGTTGTATGTGATACAAATGAAAGAGGTGGGTGGCCACCAATATCCACCTGGATCACACTATCACTGTCTCTATCACATCAACCAATAACACGTCAACCTGTCACTGTATCCAACCTGTCACTGTCAACAAATTGTCACTGTCACCAACTTGTCACTGTATCCAACCTATCATTGATCAACCTGTCCAACCTTTTACTGTCACCAATACTCAACCAGATCCTCTCACATGGATCATATACCAAGGAAACATCTCAACTATATGTCCAACATCACCAACACATGTTTCTACCAAGCTTGTACCAATATCACCAACATAACATCACAAGATGTGTGTCTCAACCATGTACCAAAGAATGTACTAAATCATCAACCTGTACCATACAGAGCATCAACCGTGTACCACAACCTGTACCACAAAAAGTTCATCAACCATGCACCAACACCTATACCACAACAAGTGCATCAACCATGCACCAACACCTGTACCATGTACCTCAACCATCAACCCTATACATCAACACCATACCAAGTACCAATATTGTACCATACCATGTATCAACCATGTATATCAACAATGTGTATCAACACATGTACCATACCATGTGCCAACCATACACATCAACAATGTGCCAACACCTTGTACCGTGAAGTGTGCCTCAACCAAATACTGTCTCAATCATCTCATACACCATGTACCACACAATATACCAAGCAAGTACTATCAATGGTGTACCTCAACCATGTACCAATATAAAAACGTACATCAAACATGTGATAACGTCACCATACCAAACCAGATATCAATATAGCCAATAGTTCACTTCCAACAATGTATCACATCATCATCAAGGTGTACCATATCACATACCATCACCACCATGCCTTAAGCATGTAGCATACCATAACCAATCATAATAAATATTCACATAAGCATACATGTAAATTGTAGTTGATCTATTGTGTTTTAATACTGACCTGTAACTCTTCCACAACCTTCATCAACCTGGTACCAACATTCTCCCCAATTATGTATTTTCCTCATGGGACAAAGACTCCCTGTCACATGGGGCCTCGCGTGACGTGCCCTACGAAACCACCGGGTATGCCTCATGGGAAACCCTCAAGATGACCTACAAGGGCCTACTTAATTAGGGTTACAGACAAAACCTGGCATTCTGTAGCTCCAAAACTTTTTCTCTTTCTTCGCACTTTCTTCCCTGCCTCGGACTTGACGTCAGATCCACCAATATACCAAAATATTAGACCATAACATTCTCACAAGATAGATATTAAATGTAAATGTGTGTGTGTCCTTATGAGAGACTCCTTTGGGTGTTTATATACTTTTTCATAGTAACCTCTTTCCTTAATATTAGGGATTCTAGTACTTTCTTGTGGCAACTACTTTACCCTTTCAATAATGTCTTGTAACCAATTTGCGGCTTCTTGACCATTCTTCGGGGCTTCCAACTTTGCAAGACCATAAATCCTTAGCCATGAGGAACCACGTGGTGTACCACCTATCACAGGAAATGACATGACGAGTAATATCGATCTAAGAGTATATTAAACCTGCATTTACATTGTCCTTCATGTCCATATTCCTCAACCAACATTGGGTCCTATAACCACACCTTGGGGGCTTCATATAAACTTCATCAAATGCACCTGTCACATCAGCCACTCTTGTTGAAATCAATGACAACTAAATCACCATCAATATCGACCACATCTCTAGAGATTCTGGACTTCTCCAAGGGTTGACATCAATCTTCAAGGGTCAACATCAAATAAAACCAACTGTCCAACAATCTCCCCCTTTGGCATTGAAGGTGTTGATGCTATTCTACGCATGGGTTGTAAGACCGAAGGTTCAAGTTATATAATACCAACAAAACCCAGCATACACTAACCCTTTCGACATCACCTACTTGTGCAGATGAAGTCTCACCGAGGTATCTATGGGGACTGCAAGAACCATGACTATGTAGTGGTAAGGGAATGTGAAGCAGACGTTTGGTTCATTCTTCCTTAGTATGTTAGGTGCACAATTCGGTTATTTCCTATTGTTACCTTACCCATTGTTCATATTTATATACTTAACATATTCTAGTTACTGTATATATTTGTTACTGTCACAATCATGAATCATTGCATCATTCTTTAACTATCACATGAAGCTATTCTATGATGCACGCAAATAGTTTTCATAATCAAACACAAAAACATAGACAACACATGATTTTGTGACATATATCTATCATTCCTTTATTCATCCTTCCTAACCTTCTATTGTTACATTCAATAGCTCTAGACCCAATATCAAACAGACTATAACATAAACTAATTTATCATAATCAAAATTTATCAGGATAATACCTAGCTAGACTAACCAACTGACTCAAATTGACCGAACCATCATCTCTCAACCCATTACAAATTCATATCAAAAGCTAGGGATAAAAATCCTAATCTATTCATCCCAAAAATATCCCATTACAATCCATGGCCAACTCATTCAACTAGATGTTCAATGCTTTTCTTTTGTTTTTTATCCTTCATGTCTCTTTTCTGATGTTCTTCTATTTCTCGAATGTCGGGCTGTCATTTTCCTATTATGATTTATTTCCTTGATTTATTCTTATAGCTTTATTCATCAAGATCTAGGTTTTCTTCCTTTTTCACACTTTCCTCCTTCTGCACACTTTCATGCTAGATGCACCTCAGTTGTGCACTCTTTAGCTCTCTTTTTTCCTCCACGCACTGATTCTTCCTCAAAAAATACAAAAAAATATTTCCATATTTCTTGTCCAACAGGCCTGCAACACTCACCTGTAAGTCGTCCCGAACCACTCAGGTTTGTTTCCTACTCCTCCATGCCAAAATGAAGTTTTGAGAGGCCACCTTGGCCCCCTTTACCTCTTTGATGATTGTATCCTATGTCATTGTTATATCCTTAGCTCCTTGCGTGATCAAGTTTGTCAGTTTGTCCTCTGCTGCCATCATTTCTTTCTTGACCTTGCCCTGCACCATAGCCAACTCTCCAATTACCTGCACTGCCTCTTATTGCGGTGGTCCTAGTATCTATTTCAATATCTTTTCTTGATCCCTCATTTTCTCCACTTCCACCTATTCCTGTTGTTGATCCATAATGATTGACATGCGCGCTACCAATAGTAGTGTAGCCGCCCTTTCTTCTTCCTTTTGTGCCTATTATTGAGCCTCTCTTATCTTGGCCTCTATGGCCTTCATCTCTAGGTCTTCTATCAACTTTGTCTGCACCTGCACTTTCTCCTCACAAAGTTTCACGCATTCACCCTCAATATTCTTGATGTGGACAACTATTGTGGTTGTTGTTCTCATTCTTCCTTTGCACACCTCTGGTGGTGATCCTAGTATGCTCCTTATCTTGATATATTCTATCTATGATCAAAATCCCTTAATGACTTCACCGATCATCTACACTTGTTCCTCCATAGTTTCTTTGAATACTAGGGAAACTTCTGGAATGAATTTATACAACTTTTGGAATGCAGCTTGGGTCATCTTCACCTCATCCTTTTCCTTTACTATCATATCGGATCCCTCCTCAACCACATATTTTTTCTTCAGAGCCTCTTCTACTCTGCCTTCAACTTATCTCTTTTGGTGCAATGTTTTGTCATACTTCTCTTGTAATTGGTCCCATTAGTTCCTTATTCACTCTAACTCCATGTGTTCCTCTTCTCTTTTGTTTATAATTTCTTGCACCAGTCCTGCTTGCAAGTCTTGTAATTGTTTCATGGAAATCCTTGAAACGACTATCTTCATATGGCCCAGTGCATTGATTTGTTCATGCAACTCTAGCACATATATCTCAATTTGTAGGGTTTTGTTCCCTAGTTTCAGTTGTGTTAGGGTCGGCTATGCACATTTTGCTTGTCTCCTTGGCCCTATTGATGGTTCTTCATCGGACATGTGTTCCTTATTCAATTTTTTAGCTTCCAACATCTGTTGAAGTATGCCCAACTGGTCTTGTACTCTCTTTTATTGTTCTTCCTGATTCTTTGTTGCTTATTCCCATAACTCTTATGTAGAATCTCGTATTTGGTAGCCAATTTTTTCCATATCGTCATTGGTTAATATGTAAAATGGTGTCTTCCTCTGCACCTTATATTTCTCGTGTGGCCCTCATTTTTTCTCTTCCCCCTTATCCTTCCTTTTGGGTCTTGCTTTGGGGGCCATTGATGCACCAGGAAGATCTCCTTCTCCCTTCATCTGATCTTTGTGTTGGTCGTCACTCAACTCTGCATCACTCTTGTCTTGATCATCATCCTCTTATGAGAACCATGTTTTTTCTCATGGACTCTTCCAATCTTCCTCTCAGTCATTGATTATTGAACACACATCTTCCATTGTCAACTTGTAATTGGTGAGTATCCATTTCCTTATTGGATCCTTCTTAGCTTGCAGATACATATGGTACATGTCGGCTCTAAATCGGGCAATATCCTTATATGCTGTAAAGAATGTGATGTTATTGTGATTCTATCTTCTTTTAATTATTGAATTCCATAAGTTGGTATATGTCACAACCACAATATTACTAATTGGATTGTGCATGTGCTAGTAATACTCGGGTTCTTACCACCCGACCAATGCGATAAGAATGAGAAACCAAGAATAATTAAATTCATTTCCCTTCTCTCGGGCCTCTGTACAATCCTGTAAAAAGTTGTTAACCAAAAAGGTAGCCCAATTCATTTGAAATCCTGCTATACACGTTTTTGTGGTTGCAATGACGGCAATCGATACTTCGTCTTTGTGGAATTTCCACAACAGTTTCCAGGCCAATACCTGCATTTCAAACCTCACATTATTATCATTAATGTTTCTAACATCTAGGCCCCTCTTGCCCCTTAATGTGTCAAATTTATCCTTCATTGGTTCAGAGAGGGCTCGCTCTCATTCTCCCATCTTGAGGAACAATATCCCCAAGTCTCCCCCTGCTTTGGGAAATCTTGTAATCCATGCAATCAACGTAGTATAGGTCGATACTGGGGGATTGAGCCAAAGCGCTCCCCCATGAACGCAGCTTAATAATACCTTTACACAAGCATTGATCTATGTACTTTGCCCGAAATGTGGAATGTCAAATAAGTTCAATATACCTACCTTCTACAACCCTAATGCCCACTATTGTGGCTTGACCCATACTTCTCCCCTCCCTAGGATGGTCCTTGTGCATAAACAATAATCCATAACCAACTCAGGAAATTTCTACGTATTCGTGATATCATGGTCCATAAACTTGAGGTTGGCAATCTTCTCAGGCATATCTTTATCCATGCTTACACCAACCGAAAATGGTTCTACTGGAACTAAGTACTTTTAATTTATTGGTAGATTTATCTGGCATGCATTATCCACCCTTGGTGGTAAGTAGTCTATGTGAAACTATATTGGTGTCATCAATGTCGAAATGTCATCTACCTCCTTGACCTCTGGTGATACTACTTTTTGTTTCACTTGTTTTTTTCACTGTTGCAGACGGTCCTACAACTCTCGATGGTGCCATTTTATTCTTGTGATTGGTTCCTGGACTTAGCTCTATGTATTGTGGTAGGTCATTATAGTTTTGTTTTGATGGCTCAACTCTATTCTATAATTCACTCTGCTTCACTTTGTGTGCTCCCACTCGCATGTAGCAATGGTTTAGACTTAACTATTTCCTGTTATTTTTGTGCTTTCGAGCCAATTGTAACTATCTCATTGTTCCTTAACTAACTTTTCCAACCTAGTATCATGGTTGATGATTTGTCTAACTAAATGCGTCTTTATCACTAATTCCATCGGATGATTTATCCCTCGTAATATCGATCTATCAAGATTTCTGGTGGCTTTCCCATTTAAGAATTATACGATGCTTTTATGACTTGTCACGCCCGCTATGTAACCATCATTTCCTAGATTTAATTATTTTAACGGTATTTTCATTTCCCAATTGTATCATATCCTAATTCGGTGCAGTGTTATTTTTATTTTTATTTATTTTAACGCCACAACTACTATCATACATATGTTTCAGTGAAACCCAATTTACTACGCAGTTTGTCGATCGTCTTGATAGAGTTTCATCCAACTCCCATTCACCATTCCTTCCAAGAACTCTCCATTCAAGGTTTCTAACTGAAAATCACCTGTCTTTGTTAGTTTTTGAATCACATAGGGTCCTAACCATTGCATTCAAAATTTCCTTGGATGTTGTATATACTTGTTTTCATAGAGTAGTACCTAATATCCAACTTGAAACTTTTTTGTCTTAATGTGTCGGTCATGCGAGGCCTTCTCTCTGGATTTATGAACCTACTGATGGAATACAAAATGATCCTCCTCAAGTTGTACTAATTGTACCAACCTATCCTCTATTGTTCCATTGTTTTATAGATCTGTAATTGTTGCAATGCGCGAGCTAGGAAAAATAAACTCCATTGGCATTATTGATTCTTGCTCGTAGACCAACTTGAAAGGGGTGCGTCCTGTCAAATTATTGTTTGTAGTCATGTAATCCCATAATACTGCAGGAACTCTTAAGTCCCATCCATCTCTCCCTACATTGCAAATATTTGTTAATGCATTCTCCAAGATATTTTTAAAAGCTTCAACAGTTCCATTAGCTCGAGGGTGATATGGGGTACTCTTTTGATGATGAATCTAGAACTCCTCATTCAATGTTGCAATTGTCTTGTTTATAAATTGTGTCCCTTGATCACAGAAATCGTGCAACACTTTCCACAGTACAGTCTGTAACTGGGGTTTCTTTTGCCCATCTTGTCAAATACTCTATTGCAGTAATGATATACCTTGCCCCCAACATTCTTGCTTGTGGGTTGATCGCCCCCACAAATTCTATGGGCCATTTATCAAATGCTTGCAACGTAACCTATGGATTCAAAGGCATTTCATCTCTCCTAGATGGATTTCCCACTCATTGGCATACATCGCATGATTTACAGTATTCTTTCACATCCTTGTGAAGTGTCGAACACCAAAGTCCTACGCACAAAACATTCTATGCCATTTCCCTCCCTGCATAATGTCCTCCAACAATTCCATCGTCCACTTCTACAAGTATTATTTTCCTTTCGTGCTCCAACACACAAAATCTCAATATTTCATATGCACCCATCTTGCATAAATTCCATGCAATCAATTGATAATCTACTACTTTCACTACCAATTGTTTCTTATGTGATAAAATCATCTCGGATGGATCTATGGCTGTGTTTATAAACTCTCCAATGTCCGATAAATAATCATCCACCATCCTTACTGCAAATAATTTCACATTTGGGAATCCGTCATCTAAATTTCCCGCATCTTCCCCCAAAAATATGTGTGATAAACGATCAGGTCCTATATTCATCTTCCTTGGTTTCACTATCACTTCAAAGTCATATTCCTAAAATAATAAAATCCACCTGCGTATTCTCCCCCCCAACATTGGCTTGTTGAATAAGTATTTTAATGCAGAATGGTCTATATACATCTTAAAGCGAGACCCCAATAGATAATGCCAGAATTTTTTTAGTGCATAGACCATTGCCAATCCTTCTCGTTTTGTGGTTGTATATTTCTTCTCTGGTATAGAAAACTTCCTTCTTGCAAAAGGAATTGGGTGATCTATGCTTCCTTCCCTAAGATGGGATAAAATTGCTCCCAATACTATGGACGATTTGTCCACATGTACATGAAACTCCTTGTTCCAATCTGACAAAATTAAAATCAACACAGTCACCAATTTTTGTTTCAGGGTGTCCAACCCCTTCTAACAATCTTCATTCCATTGAAGCTTCGCTTATTTATTTAGTAACTTCTCCATCAACATTGTAATCTATGTATATCCCTTGTTGAATTTCCTACAATGACTTGTATGACCCAACATCTCCCTCCGTTGTCTAACTAATGTAGGTGGTTTGAACTCCAAAATGACTGCAATCTTATTTGGGTCTACCAATAGTCCCTATTTTCACACTACATGTCCTAACATAATTCCAAATGGCGTGCAAAAAATGCACTTCTTCAAGTTCAGTGAAATCTGATATTACCTGCAACAATCCAACATAAGTCTAATAACTTCTATATTATCCTTCAGTAGACTAAACACTATCCAGTCATTCCAACAAACTTCTAGAAACTTATAGATTAACTCCTTGAAGGATGCAAATACTACCCTGGAAAATACCACAGGGGCATTCTTCAATCCAAAGGGCATACGCATGCACTGATAACTTCCCCATTCCATCACAAAAGTGGTATTGTATCGATCCTCCTATGTGATTCTTATCTAATGCTACCCAAATAATCCATCTATAAAATAGTATGTTTCCTAGCCTCCTACATTCTCCAGTACCTCATCCGCGAATGGTTTTGAAAATGGGTCATGTAAGCATGCATCATTTAACTTCCTTAGATTTACACATATCTAGATTCCTCCTATATTCTTGTCCGATACCACCATCGGACTGATCCACTCAGATTCTTCTATCGGTTCAATAATTCTTGCATCTGGCATCCTGTATATTTCATCTTTTACCTTCTCCTTATACCTCGAATCTAGCCTGTAAGGCCTATGGCGCACTTGCTTAGCTCATGGTTTTAGCAGGATATTCATCTTGCCCAAGTCTCCTGCTATTCCCTTCATCTTTGAAAAAATTGTTGGAAATAAGTCCTGGTATTCTTGTAATAAGTATGCAACCTTTTCAATTGTCTTTTCATTCCAATATTCCCCTATATGCACAAACTTGGGATTCTCTATCATCACAATGTTTACGTTACATGTATTTATCGGTTGTGTATATGCGGCATATTTGAGCTATGGACCTTCTATGCCTCGTTCTTCTTCTATCTCAAGTATCTGTACATTCCTAGGATCATCTTCATCATATTCTTCCTTGGCTACATTATAGCATTCCAATAGCTTACATATAGTCATCTTGTTTCTGTGATTGCTACATATTAGTATCACCTCCATCGTTTATTCTTCCAAGAAAATATTCATCTGAATCGCCTATAGCACTGCATCTATGGACAAAGAGTCATGTTCAAATGTAAATTTGATAATGAACCTCTAGATCAGGTATTCCCATACTTTTGTCTCCCTCCATATTTCCAACTCTAAGTACCAATTCTTTAGAATTGTGCCCAGTGTGTGTATAAATTGGTGTGTCCACTTTGTCTCTAGTACTAGACCCCACAAAGCCCTGCACTGTTCCATATGACCTATTGGGTCACTCTCCCCTGCATTTTTATACACAATGTTTTCTCCCTCAGTGCCAAACCTTATCTGCATTAGTTTGTTTCATTGTAGACAATCTTTCATTCCCTCTCTATGTGCAACCCACCATCTGTTTGGAGTCTCTTTTAATACCACATCTAGTGCTAATGGAATTTGTTGTTCAGGTACTTGCAACTCAAGTGTTTTTACAAACATGATTATATCATATAATCTGTCATAACTGGGCAGGTTACATAGCTCTGTTCTAATCTATCACATGGATCAAGTCATGCGTGCACATCATATGGTGGACACTTCATGCATTCTCTATTTCCAATGCTCTAGGCCTATCTCAGAATCTGATGCACATGAATTGAAAATTCACCAAATCAATGCACCATTTGTTTTTGGGTTGACATAATCCTCCATCCACACAGTCATGTTGTATAAATTGTCAATGTCATTCCCTCCTGCTGAGTCTATGTATCTTTTTCCTTCTGATGGGTCCAAGGGTGTTGTAAATTTCAAATCTCCAACTTCAAATATCATCTCCCTCCTCTTGAAGTTGATGATCACTTGGTTATCAAAATCCCATTCTAGTCCCATGAGTGTTGGATATTGTTGACTATCATCCACAATCTCAATAACTTCAAAGTTTGTCGTATTGCGCACCCCATCTATGTTCCCAGGTACTCCTATCACCCAACCAATTGTGACTATTTTGTGCTGATTTGTTAATCTGAGTTGAACAGGAGGCCATAACAACTTGAGTTTTCCCATAAATTCCCATGTCTTCTTAGATAAAAAATTCACGTAAGAACCTAAGTCCAAACTAATATTATCCACATCATACTCTCCAATCTGTGCACTGAATCAAAATTCTTCATTGGTTTGCTTCCTGCGCAGTACCTAGTTTACCATCATTTATGCAGCTAGAGTTTCCCTTCCTCTTGTGTAGTTATCAATCATGTCATATAATGTACTCAACACAACCTCATCTTTGATTATATCTACACAATTTCTCAAAAATGTTGCTAGTGTACTTACCTTCCCCATTGGATTCTCTAGCATTGTGTGATCTTCCTCATGAGGTGTTGTAGATGTTGATGCTCCCCAATTTGTTCCAAGTACTTTTATCCTTTCCCTCTTATATGTCTCCTTTTATTGCATAGGATCAAAGGATGGTATGGGCCCTGCTGAATTTCTTACCCATTGTTTCGTCTAGTTACCATCATCTATCCTATAAGTCCCTATTCTATCTCCTCCATGCATAACCACGACTGTGGATAATTTTAAGGATGGAAAATTATATTAAAATGGATAAACCTGGGATAATATTACTAGTCCTTAATATGCAAAATGTAAACTATTTGGCGATAGTTTTGTAAAAATATTCAAATTTCTAAGGATTTTATATAGTTTATATAAAATTTTGGTGATTTTAAAAGTAAAATAATTTTATTCTATGGAATTTGGGCGAATCATTTTTAGAAAAAAATGGAAATTGGCAAATCTTTTTTTGGAAAAAACAATGGAAAATTAGCCCATTTGCGAAATTTATCTCCTAAAATCATCTATGACCATGACTACTCTGGGACCTTCATTGTGTCTTTCGACTGATATCATCCACATATTCTGATTTTGATTCACATTCTGGTTTCCTTTGGACTACCACTTCACAACTAGTTGGGAACAGTCTTTTGTCGAATGATCCAGTGCTCTGCAATATGTGCATGTCATACACGGATTATGGCAGTCGCGGACCAAGTGTCTAGGTTGGTTACATTTGTAACATATAATCGGTCCTCTTCCTACTCTTCCAAAATTCCCTTTACCTCGACCTCAGCCAAAGTTTCATCTATTCCCCTGATTGAAACCTCTTTTATTGTTGTATTTCGTACCCCTCACTTCTATTGCAACATTTTCTTCCTAGATCTTGTACATATCGGATGCGCACTCCCTCATCAAGTTGAATGCATGAAAATCCTTCTCCTCGTGTCCTACATATTTGAAAAAAAATGAAAACAAGTTCTTTGGCATACTTTGGTACTTTTGTAGTAGTGGATACTCCATGCGGTGATGGCCCCATTTCTTACATATCTCATTGTATCCTCCTCCTGGCAATGGATTTGGTGCTCTCATCACCAAATATTGTGCGAGGGATGGGCATTCGTCCTTGTGATGGCCTTCAGTCCTACATTTTGTACACCATACTTGCTCACATCTCTCCTTTCCCTTCATCAATTCTGCCAATTTAATTGTCAAGAAATCGAATTGTGTCTGAACTTGTGTCATTCCGCCATTGTCTCCCACTAGATATGACTCTAGTTTCTTCACAATCTCTAGTGCCTCAGGCTGTGACGTAACCTTATATTGGATCAATGGCCTATGAATGTGTGCTAGAGGACTTACAATAAACCATTCTTGGTTATGTTGATATGGGATCTAGAAAGTTAATCTACCCATCACATCCTTAAATCTATGGTCGTAATCCCATATCGACTGTGTTTGTACTTGTTTGATCTCCTTCAATTATGTGATGTATCGTGACTCTAACTTTGGCTTCTTGAACTCCTTTAGTAGTGCTTGCTTAATCTATGCCAACATTTTGGTCTGTCATGTAGGCGTGATTCTCTGTAACTTCATATTCCATACTGGCCCATGACCTCTAAATGTCATCGCTAACTGCGTAATCTTCACAAATCCATCTTTTATGTTCTTTGCGACCCAAACCGTCTCTCACACAAACAAGTGTTGTTTTGGGTCCTCTGAGCCAATTCCTTGGAACTCTGGCATCCTAAGAGTATTATCCACCCCGACCATGTTGTTTGATGTAGTCCCTCCTCTTAGTGATTTTGGTTGACTCTAATTCTGACTCTATGCACTAGTTCCACTATTCTGACTACTACTAATCGGTCCTCCTTGAATAACTACAATTGCTTTTGAAAAATATACAAACGTTACTTATGATTATGGTGACGTACACAGGATCGTGGAATCGATGTAGGATTTTTTCTGTGTAGGACTTGTTGGCTCTTGTACTATTGGAATTGACTGGAACTCCTCTTCTTCTCTTCCCAGGTATGGTACCTCCATGATTCATACTAGGGCACAAGGTTCTCTCCCCTCTGGCTCACTTCATGACTCTCTTCTCTCAGCCTCAATATTTTCCCTATTTTACCTTCTCCCTCTGCAAAAATCTCCAAACTGGTATCCTTCCTCTGGTATTTCTTTGTCTTATATCCTCAGTCCTTACCCACCTCTTTCATTGCTTCCTTCCTTCTCTCAGACGATCCTCCTGTCATCCCCCAGTTTCCCTATGTGCGCAAACCCATTAGCAGTCAAATTGCATCACCATCATGTTCTTTTCAAATAATAGCATCTTTATCCACGTATTTAATTATTTTAAGAACCTCCTGCGCGGACCTTTTAAAAGGTCCCTTTCTGTGACACTATATGATTGAATACAATCTACAACAAACCATGTAACATAACCACCTAGTACATTATCCAACCAAAAATCAATTGCTAGAGTAGTTGGGTTACTTACATAATCCAGTTTTCTTAACAATTCGTGAGTCCATTTTCTTGGTGATGCGGTGCTGAACCTTCCATTTTTCTCCACCAATCATTCCAGCCACTCTATCAGAATAACTAGAAATTTGCCAAAGAAAATTTCATGTAAATTTGTGAATACATACTTTTGCAACCATTGCTTGTCACTCATACGATGGTTTTTTTTTCTCTTTTCATGCAAATCCCCATTCTTTCCTTTCCAACCATTCTGATATATCCTTCTTAGTTAACCTACAAAACATCCCCTTAATCACTAAGTCTCGGTCCCGACAATGGAAGCATTTGTTGGCGCTTTTCTGGGCGTGGGTTGTAGGACCCATGGTTTGGGTTATCTAAGACCAACAAAACCCACCAGACATCGGCTCTTTCAGAATCACCTACTTACGCAAATGAAGTCTCACTGGAGGTATCTATGGGGACTGTAAGAACTAGGCTTCTACAGTGGTAATGGAATGGGAAGCAAACGTTCGGTTCACTATTCCTTAGCATGTTAGGTGCACAATTCAATTATGTCATATTATTACCTTATCCATGGTTCATATTTCTATACTTAACATATTCCAGTTACTGTATATATTTTTTACGGTCACAATCATGAATCATTGCACCATTATTTAACTATGAAATGAAGCTATTCTATGATGCATGTGAATAGTTTTCATAATCAAACACAAAAACATAGACAACACAGGATTTTGTGACATTTTTCTATCATTCCTTTATTCATCCTTCCTAACCTTTGATTGTTACATTTAATAGCTCCAGACTCAGTATCAAACAGACTGTAACATAAACTAATCTATCATAATCAAACTTTGTCAGGAAAATACCTAGCTAGAATAACCGACTGACTCAAACTGATCGAACCCTCATCTCCCAACCCGCTACAAATTTATATCAAAAGAAAGGGATAAAAAGCCTAATCTATTCAACCCAAAAATATCCCATTACAATGCATGGCCAGCTCAGTTAACTGGTTGTTCGATGCTTTTCTTCTGTTTTTTTATCCTTCATGTCGCTTTTCTGCTATTGTTCTATTTTTGGGATGTTGAGCTTTCATTTTCCTAGTATGATTTATTTCCTTGCTTTATTATTATAGCATTATTCTTTGAGTTGCGCATTGTATTCCTTTTTCACACTTTCCTCCTTCTGCACACTTTCCTACTGGATGCACCTCAGTTGCATGCTCTCTAGCTCTCCTTTTTCCTCTGCACACTGATTCTTCCTCAAAAACTACAAAAACTTCTTTCCAGACTGCCTTTCCAACAGATGGCAACGCTAACATTTATGGAAAAACTCATGCTCCCCTTGTGATCATTGTTCCTAATCAATGTTTCTTTCTCTCCCCCTTTGACATCAATGGCAAAGGGTATCTCTCCTTGGGGATTCTCCCCATATATTCATGTATTTGTTATTTCTCTTAACATGTTTTTGTCCTCATGTTTCTTTCCACATTCCTCTTCTATTTTGATAGAAAAGAGTGACTCCCCCTTAAATTATACCTTCTCTGGATAATTATTTCCTGACTTCATACACTTGACTCTTACTCTTTTGATCTTTCTCTTTCTCTCCGTTCAACATCATGGGAAAAAGGATAACTCCCATTGTCGGTATGTCTCCCCCTATCTGCATGCTTCTAATCTTGATTTCTTTCTCTGATGATTTATCTTCCCTTTAATTCTCTGCAAGATGTTGTGTTGATCAATATAGGGCTTCCTGTATCTGTTTTCTTTCCTCTCTTCCAGTGTTTCTTATTGTCCATTGGTTCTTCCTCTTGTAACTCTATGACATATATAAAAAGAATTCAAAACTTAATTTCTTCATTTACTTTTCATGTTCACTTGACCATACTATTCAACAATATCCCTTTGATGATATAGTTTATGTCAAAGGTTTATCTTTCCTTGTTCTACTATTCCTTTCACTACTTGTCTTATTGTGACCAACTGATTTCACTTTTCCACTGATTCTACTGATTCCCATCATAGATATTATTTTTCATATATCTATCTAGATGTTCCAATGATCTCATAAGTCATAAACTATCCATAACTATGATACTGAATTGTCCACAATGTTGACCCATTTGTCACTATACTATCATAAAGACTTATTTTTTGTAATTGATCATTTCATATTCCTATTTCTCATACTGAATCAAACATGTCCACTAGTATTCTCTATTTGCAAATCAAAATCTGCATGTCCAGAACAACCTGTACTGAAGATATCCCTTCCTAAATACATACATGGAATATAATCGTAAACTTTTTCCTGTGTAACTTCCAACTAATACCTGCGTGGGAACACTACTCAATCGACCAATCTGTCATTTTGTACTTCTTCTATCTGACTGCTTTGAATCTATCTCTGCAAACACTTCAAACTACTTGAAGGATGGTTCTCTAATCTATAGTAGCTACTGCATAGACTCCCCTTGTTCAATATTCATATTTACTAGGAGTATCCAAGCCGGATGGCTCAAAACAATAATGGCTCTGATGCAAAGTAATCTTCCTCTTCTTTTGTGGCTTCATCATTTTCCTGAATTATGACATCCTTTTTATCTTCTTTTTGAATTCTAAATTCTTCCTTTTCACCATCTTCCTAGATTCTCATATCTTCCTCTTCTCCTTTAAATTCATCCTGATTTTGTGCTACTGCATATCCTATAAGTACAATCTATGGAAGTGCTTCATTCATCTTCTCTTCATTCACCTGTTCTTCTAGTTCCTGCTTTCCTTTCCAAACCTTCATGTATATGCCATCAATGTCTTCCTTCATGAAAGGTTCTATCACACTTCTACAATTTTGAGTTATGTGTCCATAGTTGTGGAATTTGTAACATTCAATATTGTGTGGGGCCACATAAGCATCTCTTGCTTGAATATTTCTTACATACACTATGCAATTCACAACTTTATGCCCAAAGTTAGTACATTTAAAACAATGACTATAAACAAAATTTACATACCTAGGAGTGAATAATCTTCTTTGTGGTGTAGTCCTTCTGAATTCCTGCCTTGGATGATCATGATCTTCTCTTTTGTTGATCCCTTCATTATGATTTAAGCTTCTTTGTTGTCTGAATGTAGAAGGTATTATGTATTCATTCCTTCCCGATTCTTGTTGAATATGATTCATTCCTTTGATATCTTCTGCATAACTCTTTTTTTTCTATTCCTTTTGTCATGGAGCTTGAACCTTCCTCAAAATGAACATTCTTGTATCCTAGTCCATATTTTTCATTGTATGCTCTTTGATTGTTGAGAATATTTTCTAACACCTGATAAATTTTAAAGTTCTTGCTGAGCTTGTTAACTTCAACTCTCAATGTCACGATTTCCTTTTCAAGCTTATCACACTCTTTTTCTTTCTTTATCATCTAGATCCGCATTACTTATTCCCTTTTATTTCCTTCTTCAAGTTGGGTTTTCAAGGAGATGATTTCTTCTTTTTTCTTCCTTCGTTTCTTCAACTCAATTAAAGAAATGATTAATTCTTCCTCAAGATCCACTTCACCTTCTTCATTGTTTTCAAGAGTTATTTTCTTCTTTTTCGTAGACATAAATAGTACTCTCTTTGAGTCACTATTGCTTTCATCATCGTCATCAAATGAATAATTGTCTTCTCTTGAGTAGAGATTTTTCTTGAATACTTTCCTTTTATCTCCTTTCCTATTTCCCTTTTGATATTTCTTTTATTTCTTGGGATCTCCGTCTTCATCACTATCTGACTTCTTAGCATAAAGACACTTATTTGAAAAATGACCAACTTTACCACAATTAAAACATTTTAAGGGAAGAATACATTTGTACTTGTCGATTCCTCTCTTTAACTTCGTTACAAAGTTGGCTATTTCCTCATCCTCACCTAAATCATCGCTACAACTTCAATTTGATTTTGACTCAGGATTTTTCTTCTTCTTTGTCTTCTTGGATGATTTGAAAGATGCTTCTTTCTCGGATGGATTTTCCTATTCTGTTCTTATTTCATAAGATGTAAATATTCCATGTAGCTCATCCATGCTTATCGTAGCAAGATCTTCTCTTTCTTCTAGTGCTGAAATATTAAGATCAAATCTCATTGGAAGATATCTCAGTACCTTTTGAACAATCATAGATTTTTCAACTTCTTCTCCCAATCCTTTAATTGCATTCATTGTTTCATAAAATTGCAAAAAGTAAGTTGCAGTGTCTTCATCTTCCTTCATTCTCAACTATTCAAATTGACCTCTGTAAATTTGAAGCTTAGTTGTCTTTACTTTGGCATCTCCTTCATAAACATTCTGAAGTTTGTCCCAAATCTCCTTTGTAGAATCACAATGCATAACCTTGACATATACTGATTCAACCAAGAGGTTCAAGATAGCATTGTTAGCCCTCGAATTGTTTTGAATGAGTTTCTTTCCATTGTTATCTATTGGGGGAGTGGCGGGATATTTGTATCCATCTACTACTAATTTAAAAACATCAAATCCATGTGCTTGCACATATGTTTTCATCATTCTACTCCAGAATGCATTGTTTTATCCATCGAATTGTAGAATTCCATTCTTGTACATATTTTTGTTCTCCATTATCTACCTTCCAGTAGGTAAACTGTTTCTTGAAGGAACCTGCTCTGAAACCAATTATTGGAATACTGAGAGGGGGAGTGAATCAATATGAGAAATTTTACCACAATATATAAACTTCAAATTTATCAATGTATGATCTATGATTGCATTAAATATATCATGAGCATATAAACATAAGAAACATCACATCAAATACACATTACACTAAGATTTATGTGGAAACCCAAATGGGGAAAACCACATAATGATTTCTTATATATTGTCAAGAATACATTCATTGGTGATCTAAAAATGATAAAGGCTTGTATTCTTGAAAATATTTGCAAGTTTTTATTTAAGTGTTCTTATGCAAAAGAATCAATTTGCAAACACAAATCTTATAGAAATTACACATTCAAGATGCAATAATAACCAAAAAAATACAGTGAATAGTAAACACATAACACAACAAATGATAAAGGAGTTCACCCCTCTCTTGGGCTACATCTCCTGGTCCAGCTTCCAATGGATCTTTTATATTATTTTATCAAAGTGCTAAAATATGTGCTTTACAATGCTCAATATGCCAAATAGATGGCTCCAATGGCTTCAGAACGTCCAAAAACCCCTAGCTGGGCTTTTTCGACACCTGATTTGGCCAAAAAATGAAGAAGATAGGCTTCCTGGAAGTTCCCCTTCAAACTTGCTATCTCTGGATCGCCAAAATGCACCTCTGTGTGTCCAACCTAGCCTCTTCGCTCATTTCTTTGCTAAAACCTAGCATCGGGAACATAACCAAAAACCACGCGCAACTGTAGAATGGTTAGGGAACCTAGCCCCCTAACTGCCAAGTCGTTGGGCATATGGTCCATGTGACCGCACCTCCACACATAAAAGGGCTAAGGCCCAAATTGAATGGTTAAACGCCAAGTGTCGGTGCATGGTTTTAAACTGTTGGAAATGTAAACTCCCGCACAATAACCGTTGGTCAAATGTATTGGTAACACAGTCACGGGCTTTGACTCCATTTGAAATGCACGTGGTGTGGTCATACAGGAATCCACATGTGATTGTGCGCTGGGGCTTAGCCCCAGCCCGAACCATGCCCAAACCACACATAATTCAGATTAAAATAAATACAAAACCATATATGTATTAAGAACCAATGCGTGGGCTATTGGTAGCCCACACTGTATGAAGGCACTCCACCATGGCGGGAGGTTCGGGGTTCGACCCCCACGGACTCCATATAATTTTACAACCAAACCAAGAATGGTGCCATGTGGCAGCCCACGTCTGGGCCACGGGGCACCATCCCACTTGCCAAAGATATGCCATGTGTTGAGATATGATTCAACCTCATAACTTCCAACTGTCTGCCAACTCAACCTTGCCACGTTAGCGTATGGCCCTGCCATGTCAGCAACTATACGAACTGTATGGACTGTACAGTCAACAAATATTTTTTGCCTTTTTGACAATTTGAACAGAATGTGATATCTCACTCATCCGACGTCTGTTTGAACCCGTTTGAGTTGTGTTGGGTTCGTGATGACGAGGCCTACACACTTGTTTGATTTGAAGTGATTTTGAGCACTTTGAATTTTGAGCAAAATTTGATCCCCTGGATCACACCTCCCCATTGGAAAGCTTTTGGACCTCCAAAAGTCTACTTGCAGTCTATCTGAAGATGAGGGTATAGTTCCCTCACCTTTCCAACCTCAATCCACTTGGCTTTGCTTGGATTTGTGCCTTTAAGACCAATTCGAAGATATTCCACATTTCCCTGTTTTGAAGTTCTCATTCTCCTGTCAAGGATTGTGTCTTCATGCAGTTCTGTAAGATATTCTGGAGAGAAATCATCTATAGAAGGAATCTGAACATGTTCTCCTTGATCATCAATCAAAGGAGGCTCATACAATTTCAAATTCTCAACATTAACAACTGCATACATTTGCATATAAGGAGGCAAATCCAAAAGGAAGGCATTGTTACCAATCTTCTCAAGAATCTTGAAAGGACCATATCTAATTGGTTTCAGTTTTTTACCTTCTCCTTTAAGCCTCTCCTTACTAATGTAAAGCCAAACTTCATCTCCAACTTGGAAACTGTGATCAACATGATGCTTGTCATGTCTTGTCTTATACTTGGCTTGACTCCTTTCCAATTGTTCTTGTACCATTTGATGTATCGACTGAATTTGTTCAATGAAATTTTCTACCCTATCAATGTCATATTGACCATCAATAGCAATATCCTTCCCAAATATAAAATCTAAAGGAGATTTGGGCAAATAGCCAAAACATGCTTCAAATGGCGATGTTTGAGTTGAAGAGTGCTTAGCTCGGTTGTAAGCATGTTGA
>ML796821.1:82840-92924 GCA_009831015.1 Picea engelmannii
TGAGTTTCCTGAACACAAACTTCATCTAGATTTGAAGGGTTAAACATGAGTATTGTATGTCTCAAGTAACTATGTAAAGCTCCAATGTATTTGAGTAAAGTTTCTTGAGAAGACAAATATACTCCCAAAACCAAAGCTCTTCTTCTAAATTCTTGAGTAAAGATTTGCACATTTTGACCTTTAGCTTGTCTAAAATTTTGCCAATCCATAATAGCTTTTTGCATATATGCCAATGGGTAAAATTGTTTTTTAATTGCAACAATAAAATCATTCCAAGAGGTTAAAATTTTACCATGTTTCTTCAAGTCCTCTTGAGTCTTGGCTTCCCACCAAACGAGTGTTTCACTAACCAATCTTAAAGAAGCAAGTTGAATCTTAGTTTCATCATCTTGAATTTTTTGTATCCTACAATACACCTCAATCTGACGAATCCAATTATCTAATTTCTCAGCATTTACCTCTCCATTGTACATTGGCAATTCAAATTTAATATCAAGCTTTAACAAAGGAATTTGTGGAGGAATTTTACCATGTTCCCTTGGAGAATTTGGAAGAGGTTGTGAACTAGAAGAAGAAGAGGAAGATGAAGGTGAGGGAGGTGGGGAAGCACCATTCCCTCCATTTCCTTTTGGAGTTTTATCACCATTGTCTCCCTTGTTCTTTGAAGGGTTGGAGCCTTCACCTTGAAACCTTATATTCCTCTCTTCCATCAAGACTTTCATCATTTCTCTCATTTCCATGAAATCCTTTCTGAGATCCTCATCTTCTATAGGAATATTTTCATGACTCTCTTCATGAGCCATACTTGGTGAATGCCTCCTTGAAGCTTGAGGTGATGATATAATCTTTCTTCTTGAAGGATGAGAGCTTGGATCTACAAGTTGACCTTCTCCTCTTGTGAGTTTCAACCTTGTGAGCATCAAAAACCAAAACACTTGCAAATAATCAAGCCTTCAAAAACCTATGCTCTGATACCAACTTGATCTGAAGATGACAAAGGCTTGTATTCTTGAAAATATTTGCAAGTTTTTATTTAAGTGTTCTTATGCAAAAGGATCAATTTGCAAACACAAATCTTATAGAAATTACACATTCAAGATGCAATAATAACCAAAAAAATACAGTGAACAGTAAACACATAACATAGCAAATGATAAAGGAGTTCACCCCTCTCTTGGGCTACATCTCCTGGTTCAGCTTCCAATGGATCTTTTATATTATTTTCTCAAAGTGATAAAATATGTGCTTTACAATGCTCAAAATGCCAAATAGATGGCTCCAATGGCTTCATAACGTCCAAAAACCCCTAACTGGGATTTTTCGGCACCTAATTTGGCCAAAAATTGAAGAAGATAGGCTTTCTAGAAGCTGCCCTTCAAACTTGTTGTCTCTGGATCGCCAAAATGCACCTCTGTGTGTCCAACTTAGCCTCTGTGCTCATTTCCATGCTAAAACCTAGCACCGGGCACATAACCGAAAAATTGCGTGCAACTGTAGAATGGTTAGGGAACCTACCCCCTAACCACCAAGTCGTTGGGCATATGGTCCATGTGACCGCACCTCCGCACATAAAAGGGCTAAGGCCCAAATCGAATGGTTAAACGACAAGTGTCGGCATGTGGTTTTAAACCATTGGCAATGTAAACTCCCACGCAATAATCGTTGGTAAAATGTATTGGTAACACAACCACGAGCTTTGACTCCATTTGAAATGCGTGTGGTGTGGTCATATGGGAATCCACATGTGATTGTGGGTTGGGGCTTAGCCCCAACCCGGACCGCGCCCAAACCACACATAATTCAAATTCAAATAAATATAAAACCATATATGTATTAAGAACCAACGCATGGGATATTGGTATCCCACGCCGTATGAAGGCACTCCACCATGGCGGGAGGTTCGAGGTTCGACCCCCATGGATTCCATATAATTTTACAACCAAACCAAGAACGATGTCATGTGGCAGCCCACGTCTGGGCCATGTGGCACCATCCCACTTGCCAAAGATATGCCATGTGTCGAGATATGATTCGACCTCATAACTGCCAACTTTCTACCAACTCAGCCTTTCCACGTTAGTGTACAGCCCTGCCACATCAGCAACTGTACAGACTATACAGTCAACAATTTTTTTTTGCCTATTTGACAATTTGAACAGAACATGATATCTCACTCATATGATGTCTGTTTGAACCCGTTCGAGTTGCGTTGGGTTTGTGATGATGAGGCCTATGCACCTGTTCTATTTGAAGTGATTCCGAGCACTTTGAATTTTGAGCAAAATTTGATCCCCTTGATCAATTGGAAGCACCAAATTCCAATTCTCTAGATACAAATGGAAGGAGCTTACGACCCCCTATTTACAGGATCCAACTTGAAGGAATCTACAACTTCCATAGTTCTCTGACACCAACCGGAAGGAGGCTACAACCCTATGTCCTTGTGATCTGGGATCTTTTCATTGAAGTGAATTATAAAGAATTGTATTAAATGAGCATAAATTAAAGTGCACCATAAAGAAGGAAAATATCAATAATGAAGAGACATAAGCGTCAAATATGAACAAAAAAACTTGATAACAGAGTTCATCCTTGCTGGACTATGTCTCTGGGTCCTTCTCTCAAATGGGTAGGCCTTTTTATTAACTCAACAAAAGAATTTGGAGAAATACATAAGTATACGTTATTCTGGAATGAATTTGCAAAAGATTTAATCAGATAAGAAAACATACAACACCATTAAATTTGTGGCATCAAATTACCCAAAAATGACTATCTCCATGCCTCAATCTGACTCTGGCACTTTCAATCCCTTGAGAAATCTAGTATCAATTTTCATGAATGCTCTTTTCAATTAATTTTTTGTATTGAGTCTAGAAAATCATGCCTAGTTGTACCATCGAGTGCCCTGTCCCCATCTGTGGGAAGACTCATCATTTAAGTGAAATGTCGAATGGACTAACCAATAGAGTCTGTTGGCCCAATGATTGGCGGATTCTATTGTAAGGCATTGGATAGGGGTAGGTCCTAGGGCCGAGCTCGCATGCCTCCCCTTTTGTGTTTATTGTTATTGTTTATTGTTATGACAACTGTGGTTCATGTAATAGTGACAGCTCTTAAGTTGATAATATATATATATATATATATATATATATATATATAAATTGGAACTGTCGCCAAGTTTAAAGCATTGTTTAGATTTGTAGTAGGGACTCTGCCAGATTTGGTGGGCCTCTTTTTTTATTTTTGAAAATTTGGTTTCGGTCCCTTAGTGGGCATTTTCCCACTACTAAGTGGCAGCCCATGACTAGGCCACGTGGTAACCCATGACTAGGCCATGTGGCAGCCAACCATTGTCCCATGCCATCCACTTGCATAGTCATCTGCCACATCACCTGCCACATCATCCTGCCATGTCTCGTACAGTTTTCCATGTGGTTGTATGGACTGCCACATGGCACTTCCTCATTAGTCCATGGAATGACCTGAAAATGCCGAAAACGAGTGACACATGACAACCTCTGATGATGCCACATCACCATTTTGATGTCATCATGACATGTGTCACCCTATGCATGTTCCATGTACATTGTATGGATGCTAACACCATCTATACTGATGATGAATTCAACAGTACAGATGCTGACTCATCCCTGCTAACTAGGCTAGGTTGACCAAAACTTTGACCGTGAATATCTTTTGATCTGTAACTCTGTTTGATGAGTCGTTTATGTCGTTGGAAAGATTGCAATGCACTCTTCACGATGATTCCAATTTCACTGAGTTTTGAGGACTTTGAATGTTTTCCCTTTTTCTGTCTGCTGAGGCCATTCTGAGCTTCCTAAGTTGCATCTACGAATTCTGAGTTGTCCTTAGTTTTCTCTAGATCCTTTTTTGATCACGCCTTCCCACTAAGAGATTTTTGGACCACCAAAATCTTTCATCAATCAACAGATAAGTGAGGCAAGAGTTTCCTCACCTTGTCCTTCTCAATCCACTTTGCCTTGCTTGGATGTGTGCCATTTAAGCCTACTCGAAGATAATCAAAATCACCCCTGTGTGAAGTCCTCATCCTTCTATCCAGGATGAAATCTTCCTTTAACTCGTCCAATTACTCAAGAAAAAATTCATCAACTGAAGGTATTGAAACTTCCTCACCCTCATCCATGATCATGGGAGGCTCAAAAAGTTTCAAATTCTCCACATTTAAAACTGAGTTATCTGGATATAAGGTGGAATATCTAGATGAAAATAATTGGTACCACTTTTCTCCAAAATAGTGAAGGGTCCATAACGAATGGGCTTGATTTTTTTGCTTTCACCCTTCAATATTTCCTTACTGATGTGAATCCATACCTGGTCTCCAACTTGGAACTAATGATCGAGATGTATACTGTGCTTGAAGTTTCTCCAACTGTTCCCTGACTTCTTTGTGTACCTGTTGGATCCTCTGGATGAACTTGTAGGCTCTGTCTTCATTCCTTTCTTCATTTGAATCAACATGTCTCCCATACATCAAGTCTAAAGGAACCTTAGGTAAATACCCAAAAAAGGTCTCAAAAGGAGAACATCTAAGTGGAGGAATGTAAGGATCGGTTGTAAGCATGTTGTACATAGGGTATATGTTCATCCCATAACTTGGGATGCTTACTACAGTAGCCTCGAAGAAAAAGTACCATTGTTCGGTTAACAACCTATACCTGGTCGTCGGTCTATGGATGGAAAGAAGTGCTCCTCTTCAACTTGGTGTCCATCATTCTCCACAAACTTGTCCAAAAATACCCAAGGAATAGAGTATCTCAATCCGAGATAATGGATGTGGGTAACCCAAAGTGAACCCAAACATACTGAAAGAAGAGACTATCAGTCTGCTCAGCAATGATCTTCTTTTTACATGGCATTAAGATACACATCTTGATGAACCTATCCACTACAACATACAAAAATTCATGACCCCTTTTCGACATTGGTACACCCCCTACAAAATCCATGGAGATACTTTCCCATGGATGGGATGGAACAGGCAGTGGTGAGTATAGCCCTAGTTTTCTATTAGTGGGATTACAAGTAGAACACATCACACACCCCTTTACATATTTAGTTACAATTGCTTTCATATGAGGCCAGTAACAAAACTTATGTAGATGAGCAATAGTTTTTCCTACCCCAAAATTCCCAGACACAAGAGAAGTGTGAGCTTCACGTATTACATGGACTCGTTCACTTGTAGGAATACATAGCTTTCCAAGATGGTAGATTAGTTTTCCCTGCAGACAATAGTTCTCTACCTATGCACCATGGGTTAGCTTCTCATATACTTCTTTAAAATCTTCATCAATGACATATTATTCCACATAAATATCATGAGATAAAGAAGCATTCTTCAAAATAATAGAAGAAGGAATACGAGGTATAGAAATCATATCAGCTACCTTGTTACTCGTACCCCTTTTGTACTTGATTACCAAATGAAATTGTTGTAGGAAAACCATCCATCTGTAATGTCAGGATTGTTGCAGTTTGGTCTGTGCTTGGAGATATTGTAAGGTTTGATGATCTGTATGTATGATTGTTTCCTTCCCTAACAAGTAGTTCTTCTATTTTTTTACGCTTTGAACTAATGCATACAACTCTTTATCATATGTAGGATAGTTAACAACAACTTGGTTAAAAGTTTCATAGTCGCAACAGATAGTCTTACGATATTGCATCAATACTACACCCATGGCATATCCACTGGCATTTGTCTCAATCTCAAATGGTTGTTGAATATTAGACAGTGATAATATTAGTGTGGTACTAATCTTTTCCTTCAAAGTGTCGAAATATTTTTGTTGCTTTCCTCCCCACTAAAAAGTGTTCTTCACACTAGTTAAGGTGTGCAAAAACGATGCTATAAAGGAGAAGTTTGAAATGAATCTCCTCCAATAATGGACTGCACCTAAGAAGCTCCATATTTTGGTTACACTTTTGGTCTTAGGCCAATTTACAATTACATAAATCTTGGAAGGATCAATTTTCAATTGTCTTCCTCCTACAATATGACCTAAGTACACAAGTGTAGTCTTACCAAATTCACATTTGGACAATTTTACATACAAATTTTCCTTTGTAGAGTAACCAATACTTGCTTTACATGCCTTACATGTTCATCCCAAGTACCGCTAAAGATAAGAATTTCATCTAAATATACAATCACAAAATCATCTAGAAATGGATTGAATACATCATTCATCACACGAATGAAAGTTGTCGGTGCATTAAAAATCTCAAACGACATAACTAACCACTCAAACAATCCCTATTTGGTTTTAAAGGTAGTATTCCATGCATCCTGTTCTACAACCCTGATCTGATGGTATCCACTGCACAAATCCAACTTAGTGAAGTAAACAACATTCTTTAATTGATCAAGTAAATCATCTATATGAGAAAGAGGGTATCAATTTTTCACCGTGATTTTATTTAAGTCCCGGTAATTGACACACATTCTCCATGTGCCATCTTTCTTTGGCACCATCATGATCAGAGAACCACAAGGAGATGAGCTAGGCCTGATGACCCCTTGATCCAATAAGCCTTGTAATGTAATTTCCCCCACCTCTTAGAGAGGTGATGAGGAGACTCAGTGGCCTGGGCACCCCCATTAGGTCATAGTCTCACACTGAGGGGGGAAAAGTCAAGAAGTTAAAAGTTATATTTTTAAGTTGACTTAAGAAAGGAAAAGGATAAAGGAGTAAAATATAACTCAACAGAAGAATAGAAGATTAACCCTGGGAGTTAACCTAACTCAAAAGAGAATTAGAAGGAAAAGTATAAGTAAGAGGCTGGGGTGCACCTATTATTCATTCTAGTTTTGGATTAGCATTTTTTATTACTCTTGAGCATTCAGTTTGGGGGTTTTTTTGTACAAACCATTGTGAGCAATTCAATGGTGAAATATCCACTCACCTTGTTCCACAGCTTGGTCTCGGGGATGAAAGACTCCTCCACACCATTCTAGTCTCAGGGCCAGCTTATCGAGGGAGGTTCGATCCAGCTTATCCTGAGGGCCTAGGGCCATTCCAAAAGTTGGGTTTTGTTTGAAGGGGCAGGACCATCAGTTTGAGGGATTTTCTGGAGGGTTATCATCATTCTACATTTTTCTGCAGATTGGGACGTCATGGAGCCATAAGGGACGTCCTGTGATTCAGTAAAACTCAGATCTAGGGAGATATGCTTGAGATCTGAGCCCGAAACTTCTCCCACGGGATTCTCATAGCCCAATCTATATTCTTGGAGAGTTTCATAGCATTTGGAGGCCTCCTTCATCAGTTCCTAACCAGCTAGGGTTTCAGTCATCTAGTGGGGCACACCATTCAGTGGAGAATTCAGATCTACGAGGTTTGAGAGTGGATTTGGGAATTTGGACATCTAGGTTTTCCTTACAGTTGCTCGATCTATCATTTGGCATCTTTCTCAGGATGATTGGACACTTTTGGTAGCAGGGCATAATTATTCAGGGCTTCAGCATTCTAACAGGACGTGGCACTTTCCATCTTGGAGGTTGAGCATTAGTACGGCTCAGATCTGCTTGATTTAGTCTTCATTGTATATCCAGCCTTTGGAGGCTTATTTTGTATTGTCGGGAGCAGTTTGTAGCAGCTCATATCTATTGCTTGTACGAACATCTGAGGTTTATGCCAAATCGACCATCTATTGTATTGATCTTACATTGCCCATAATAAAAAGGTCAGATCTTTGCTTGTGCTTCTACATCTTGAATATATTGTGATCTCCATGTGTTGATGAATCTTGTATGCACTTAATAACTCAATAAATTAGTAGTAGTTAGTGATTCCAAGAAATAATTTGGCTTGGGATCATTACAGTGGTATCATACCCTCGATCCTCCAAACCCGTGGAGAGATCGGTACATGCAGAAGTACAGGGGAATTGTTATGGGTCCGAGGAAGAAAAACAACAGTGAAACAGAGGCAGAAATGGAAGGGTTAGGAGATGACCATGAGCCTCAAGGCTTGGCTCTCTTAGTAGCCGAATTTGGTAAGTTTCAGCAAAACATGAACCGCACAGAAAGCACATTGGTCCGACAGTTGGATGAGTATCAGGAAACCAACAGAAGGGGACAGGCCGAAATCTCTGAAACCTTGAAGAAAGTTGATGAGAATCTACAGAAAATGAACGAGAACCAAACTAGGATAACTGACCTTCTGATGCAAGTAACCCATCGAGGCAAAGATCCTGATATGCATGGAAATAAGGAGGCTAGAGGGTCCGATGGAACCCATGAGGAAGTCAAATATAACCCAGAGAAAGCACTGGGATCCGAAGGAAGTCTTGGAGGTGGCACGTTCCATGAGAAGATGGGTAGCAGGACCAATCATAGGCCATACGTGCCAGTGTTCATGGATGAACCACTAGTACAATACTCAGGTAGTATAGCTAACCCCAGACCATACATGCCCACTTTCAAAGATGAGCAAGGGCAACATGAACAGGTTGAAGATTTTATGGAATAATTAGCCAGGAGTACCAGGGAATACTATAGCTTGGATATGAAAGTTCAAAGATAGATGTCCCTAGACCAGTATTGTCAACTCAGGTTCAGAAACCATCCTAGGACGAACCACAGGGGTAGCTTTGAGTTTGAGCAAAGGGCAGGGAAGATAGAGATTCCATACTTTGATGGTACAGCTAAGATGACAGCACAAGCATGGGTGTAGAAGCTGGATACTTACCTGTAGCTTAACCCCATGAGAGAGATGGAGGCCATCAAGTTTGCCACTATGTACTTGGATGGCAAGGCCCATGACTGGTGGTACCATGGTCTCACCACACTCGGCCACAACCAGATTGTATCCTATACAGAATTCACTCAAAGGCTCATTGATAGATTTGTTCTAGGAGATCCCGAGTTACATTTCCGGGAGCTCACCCAACTCAAGAAAATAGGTACGGCTGAGGCATACATTGATGAGGTCCAGAGGTTGGCAGTGATGGTGCAAGATATGTCCCCAACCAGGCTCATGATGCTCTTTACAGAAGGATTGATGGAACCCTTGAAGGGTTGGGTTAAGGCCTTCAAGCCTACCAGCCTATAGGAAGCCATTTGGAAGACGAGGGATCTAGGTCTAGCTACTAAACCAAAATTCATACTCAGATCACCTCTTAACAATGGTGGAAGAGATCAAAGGCCTCCAATAAACCAGGGAGGACGTGACCCTAAGGGTTATCACAAGGGTCGTGGAAAAATAGATGACAACACCAGGAGGGAACTGAGAAGGAAGCAACTCTACTTCACATGCAAGGAGCCATGGAATCCCTCACACAAGTGCATGGGATGAGGACAGGTACATTACATTAAGGTCACTTCAGATGACGAAGAAGAGGATGAGTATGGTCAGATACAAAACATGGAGGCCAAAACGTCAGAGGTAGCAGAAGAGGAGGTTCCAGAGCTAGACTGTGCGGCTGGAGAGAAGGCTACGTTGGTATCTATCAGTGGGGTACCCAAGTTCAACACCTTCAGGATGAGAGGGGTCTTACAAGGACAAAGAGTGTCGGTTTTGATTGATGGAGGAGCTTCCCACAATTTCATTGATACAGCATTACTGAAGAGGAGGCCCATACCTACAGTAGAGTTTGAAGGATTCAAAGTGGAGGTAGCAGGTGGTAGTACTATTCCCTATAATAGATACATACCAGGTATGAAACTCACCTTGGGAAGGCATGGGTTAGTTCAGGATGTGTATGTGATGGATCTTCTCGATACCAACATCATCCTAGGGGTGCAGTGGCTCAGCACTTTAGGACCCATCACCAAAAATTACAAGACCATGGAAATGTCCTTTGTGGAGTAAGGAGGATGAAAGGTTGTGCTTAGAGGCTTGATAGGTAACCTTGCCAGAGTGGTCACGACCAAGAGGATGGAAGCCATCTTTAGAAGGGAAGAAATTGTATATGCAGCGGAATGTAAGGTATCAACACGGGTGGATGAGAAGGGAAAGGTGCATTACACACCAGAGATCAAAAGAATCCTTGACAAGCACCAGAAAGTGTTTGGGTCGATTCCTCCAGGTGTGCC